>OX328123.1:161061384-161298435 GCA_946811695.1 Gonocerus acuteangulatus
ATCGTCCTAGCAACGCATGCTACCTAGGCGTACATGCTCTAACCAGCTAAATAGATACAGAACGGTAACAGCTGTTATAGGTATCGTCCTAGCAACGCATGCTACCTAGGCGTACATGCTCTAACCAGCTAAATAGATACAGAACGGTAACAGCTGTTATAGGTATCGTCCTAGCAACGCATGCTACCTAGGCGTACATGCTCTAACCAGCTAAATAGATACAGAACGGTAACAGCTGTTATAGGTATCGTCCTAGCAACGCATGCTACCTAGGCGTACATGCTCTAACCAGCTAAATAGATACAGAACGGTAACAGCTGTTATAGGCATCGTCCTAGCAACGCATGCTACCTAGGCGTACATGCTCTAACCAGCTAAATAGATACAGAACGGTAACAGCTGTTATAGGTATCGTCCTAGCAACGCATGCTACCTAGGCTTGCCAGCTGTTCTGGTATCGTCCTAGCAACGCATGCTACCTAGGCGTACATGCTCTAACCAGCTAAATAGATACAGAACGGTAACAGCTGTTATAGGTATCGTCCTAGCAACGCATGCTGCCTAGGCTTGCCAGCTGTTCTGGTATCGTCCTAGCAACGCATGCTGCCTAGGCTTGCCAGCTGTTCTGGTATCGTCCTAGCAACGCATGCTGCCTAGGCTTGCCAGCTGTTCTGGTATCGTCCTAGCAACGCATGCTACCTAGGCTTGCCAGCTGTTCTGGTATCGTCCTAGCAACGCATGCTACCTAGGCTTGCCAGCTGTTATAGGTATCGTCCTAGCAACGCATGCTACCTAGGCTTGCCAGCTGTTCTGGTATCGTCCTAGCAACGCATGCTGCCTAGGCTTGCCAGCTGTTCTGGTATCGTCCTAGCAACGCATGCTGCCTAGGCTTGCCAGCTGTTATAGGTATCGTCCTAGCAACGCATGCTACCTAGGCTTGCATGCTGTTCTGGTATCGTCCTAGCAACGCATGCTGCCTAGGCTTGCCAGCTGTTATAGGTATCGTCCTAGCAACGCATGCTACCTAGGCTTGCCAGCTGTTATAGGTATCGTCCTAGCAACGCATGCTGCCTAGGCTTGCCAGCTGTTATAGGTATCGTCCTAGCAACGCATGCTACCTAGGCTTGCATGCTGTTCTGGTATCGTCCTAGCAACGCATGCTACCTAGGCTTGCCAGCTGTTATAGGTATCGTCCTAGCAACGCATGCTACCTAGGCTTGCCAGCTGTTCTGGTATCGTCCTAGCAACGCATGCTGCCTAGGCTTGCCAGCTGTTCTGGTATCGTCCTAGCAACGCATGCTACCTAGGCTTGCCAGCTGTTATAGGTATCGTCCTAGCAACGCATGCTACCTAGGCTTGCCAGCTGTTATAGGTATCGTCCTAGCAACGCATGCTACCTAGGCTTGCCAGCTGTTATAGGTATCGTCCTAGCAACGCATGCTGCCTAGGCTTGCCAGCTGTTATAGGTATCGTCCTAGCAACGCATGCTACCTAGGCTTGCCAGCTGTTATAGGTATCGTCCTAGCAACGCATGCTACCTAGGCTTGCCAGCTGTTATAGGTATCGTCCTAGCAACGCATGCTACCTAGGCTTGCCAGCTGTTCTGGTATCGTCCTAGCAACGCATGCTGCCTAGGCTTGCCAGCTGTTCTGGTATCGTCCTAGCAACGCATGCTGCCTAGGCTTGCCAGCTGTTATAGGTATCGTCCTAGCAACGCATGCTGCCTAGGCTTGCCAGCTGTTCTGGTATCGTCCTAGCAACGCATGCTACCTAGGCTTGCCAGCTGTTATAGGTATCGTCCTAGCAACGCATGCTACCTAGGCTTGCCAGCTGTTATAGGTATCGTCCTAGCAACGCATGCTACCTAGGCTTGCCAGCTGTTATAGGTATCGTCCTAGCAACGCATGCTGCCTAGGCTTGCCAGCTGTTATAGGTATCGTCCTAGCAACGCATGCTGCCTAGGCTTGCCAGCTGTTCTGGTATCGTCCTAGCAACGCATGCTACCTAGGCTTGCCAGCTGTTATAGGTATCGTCCTAGCAACGCATGCTACCTAGGCTTGCCAGCTGTTATAGGTATCGTCCTAGCAACGCATGCTACCTAGGCTTGCCAGCTGTTATAGGTATCGTCCTAGCAACGCATGCTGCCTAGGCTTGCCAGCTGTTATAGGTATCGTCCTAGCAACGCATGCTGCCTAGGCTTGCCAGCTGTTCTGGTATCGTCCTAGCAACGCATGCTACCTAGGCTTGCCAGCTGTTATAGGTATCGTCCTAGCAACGCATGCTACCTAGGCTTGCCAGCTGTTATAGGTATCGTCCTAGCAACGCATGCTACCTAGGCTTGCCAGCTGTTATAGGTATCGTCCTAGCAACGCATGCTACCTAGGCTTGCCAGCTGTTATAGGTATCGTCCTAGCAACGCATGCTACCTAGGCTTGCCAGCTGTTATAGGTATCGTCCTAGCAACGCATGCTGCCTAGGCTTGCCAGCTGTTCTGGTATCGTCCTAGCAACGCATGCTACCTAGGCTTGCCAGCTGTTCTGGTATCGTCCTAGCAACGCATGCTACCTAGGCTTGCCAGCTGTTCTGGTATCGTCCTAGCAACGCATGCTGCCTAGGCTTGCCAGCTGTTCTGGTATCGTCCTAGCAACGCATGCTGCCTAGGCTTGCCAGCTGTTATAGGTATCGTCCTAGCAACGCATGCTGCCTAGGCTTGCCAGCTGTTCTGGTATCGTCCTAGCAACGCATGCTACCTAGGCTTGCCAGCTGTTATAGGTATCGTCCTAGCAACGCATGCTACCTAGGCTTGCCAGCTGTTATAGGTATCGTCCTAGCAACGCATGCTACCTAGGCTTGCCAGCTGTTATAGGTATCGTCCTAGCAACGCATGCTGCCTAGGCTTGCCAGCTGTTATAGGTATCGTCCTAGCAACGCATGCTGCCTAGGCTTGCCAGCTGTTCTGGTATCGTCCTAGCAACGCATGCTACCTAGGCTTGCCAGCTGTTATAGGTATCGTCCTAGCAACGCATGCTACCTAGGCTTGCCAGCTGTTGTAGGTATCGTCCTAGCAACGCATGCTACCTAGGCTTGCCAGCTGTTATAGGTATCGTCCTAGCAACGCATGCTGCCTAGGCTTGCCAGCTGTTATAGGTATCGTCCTAGCAACGCATGCTGCCTAGGCTTGCCAGCTGTTCTGGTATCGTCCTAGCAACGCATGCTACCTAGGCTTGCCAGCTGTTATAGGTATCGTCCTAGCAACGCATGCTACCTAGGCTTGCATGCTCTAACCAGCTAAAAGTTTAAACCCCTCTAAGAATACTCGAAAATTCGACTATCAAAAAATCCTTTCTTCACGAGTCCCTACGTTCTATAAAGAGTGAATGTATTAATCAAAATAATTTAATATCTTTAATTTTTTCAAATAAATTTAGAGAAAACTGAGGACTTATGAGCAGAATTGAGAAAGTAATGACTCCAGATCCACCATATATCTGGTGTTCAGCCTTCCAATCTTGTATCAGGTAGGATTAGAAAACTTGCTAGACCTGTAAAGATTCTACTAATACTGGGAGAATCACTAGATACTTCTGTGTTTCCTCCAGGAAATATTTATGTTTGAAACACATAATGCCATTGTCTAATAATTGTTGTACATCGAATATTCATGAATCATAATATAAAGTTACAAGTTCTTTTACTCTAATCTGAAGTTTGACTATGCGTAATAGTAACCCTCAATTACTTAACATCTTTTACGTGTACTAGTAATTTTCATTTGTAAATTACAAATGTTATTATTATTAATTATTAAATAATAATTTTTAAGAGCTACTTTTTCAAGTTTACAGGCGTTGTCACTTCATTTTACCAATGTCCACTTCCAAGAAGTGCTTTTTTGAAATAAAATTTGTGTTATTATTTATTATTTTAATTATGGCTTCTCGTCGTTATTCCCTTCACAAAATATTTAATATTTAAAAATTACAAAAAAATATCTTCGTTAATATTTTTTCCTAATGCATCACCTCATGGGTGACCCGCGAGTGCACTTGTACCTACAGACACCGCGTGTAACGGAAGGTTAAATATCTAACCTTCCCAACCTAATTTCCTGACAAAACTTCATCAAGATAAAATCTTCTTACATAGTTCACAGGATTCCTCTGGTACTTTGATGATTTATCCATGATGCTACTACATATTTGGTTAAGTTAGCGCACAACTTGCGGGCTTAGATTCAGTATCTATATTAATATACAATGACGAACCCTCAAGCCGGGCTTCTTCTTAACATTGCCAAACTTTCTAATAACTCTTACAAGTCACGTTTAATAATTACTCCAGTCATATTTCCAGTAGGGCGAATATTTAATAACAACTTTCTCTGCCGAAGTTCCAACTTCTCAATCATTTTAAGCTGATTACAAGAAACCATATCATGAATAATAAACCACCGAAGGTTACATGCAGGAGGGTAGTCTGGTAATCTGCAGCTTTATTTCTGCCAATTGAACTCCATCAAGTTATTATTAGGGTGTTTTCTTCCCTCTCTATTGGGAGGAATCCTCATACCCTTCACCTGATGTGACGATCCCAAAGAGTTGACGGAAAATGTCGGGTAATAGTAAAAAAAAGTCCGACTCGCAGGAACTGCATCATCTTAGCGCGGTTCCTGTTCATATCCCTATTGTCATTTGGAAAGATTAAAATAGAAGCAGTAATTATTTTGGTTCCACCAGCCTTGAAAGGTCTTGATTTACGATCTTACCTGGAAGGGTCGGCTAACATATATATATATGTCTAGTTACCTTTAATTTTCAGTCTAATCTTAAGTTGTGTTACGTGAGCAGTAATATTTCGGCTAAGGTGTAAATATATATTTGTAAATTTTTGTACTGTTTGATTTGTAGTCTTATTCTCTTTCTTTTCTTTCTTCTTTATATTAGTATACTTGTTATTATTTCGCCAAAAGTTTTGTATTTCTATTTTATTCAATCTATGTATATTGTATTAAATATGTAAGTAAGTTCCTGGAGTTGCAGGAACTGGAGGGGGGCTGTTAGGAGGATAAACAGCCCCAGAGTAATAGGATTAAGAATAGTATTTTAGGGCTGCTTATCTAAGAATAAAGCCAGTTGTTTGTCTGAACTCGTGAGTGATTGACCCCGTGTACTTCCCTTAGTGTTTTTTAAAAACTTACTCGAGTCTCTCGGACTCTTATCTTATATATATATATATATATATATATATATATATATATATATATATATATATATATATATACCACCATCATTTTCGGTCTCTAGGGGTTCAGAAACGCAAAATTTTGTAGTCGGCACTTCTGGATTGTGTCATGAGATCAACCTTATAAGCGGGGTTCCTCCCTATGGGGGAGGGAGGAACCGCGCTAAAAAGAAAAAAAAAATACTCTGTAAAGTTGTATTAATCTTGTGTACAAATTTAAAGCTTAGAATAGAAACAGATAATATTTTCCTCGGTCTTTGTTCAAAGGGTTTTATGGCTTTACCTGGTCGGGTCCGCCAGACCCTAGAATCCTCTTCTACCGATACTTCATTTCATAAGTTTCAATGAATTGGAAAATATCAAAAATGTTCACGTATTCCTGTGTTCTTTTACTACAGTAATAATTCTACAAATAAAATCAATTAAAAAATAAAATAAACAACCAACAGCATAAAGGCAATTGAAAATATTCAAAAGACGTCATCGAATCTCTTTCTCTTGGCAAGCTATATTTCTAACAATGAATTGTTTTTCTTATTTTGCCTAATCTGTTTTATTGCAAAATACATTATCCAACTATAAGCAATTAAAAAATAAAAAGGAATAAAACCGACAAAAAGAACCGTTCGAATAAACGAAATCAATTACTTCAAAGTTTAAGCACTTATTTCTCCGATTGACATCACCTAATCAAAAATTGTTTTAGAACCTTTTTTGTAGAGAATTTATAAAGCTTTCAAATAATATCTATCCACTTATCACGATTTCCCAACCGTGTTCGAGATATTAATGAAATTATGCGAAGTTCCCAAAACTTTTCATGTCTGTTCATAAAATATTTTATTCTAACCCTTCCTTAACTCCAAACGTAACCAAACGTTTAACATGTTAGTTTTGATGAAATTCAACCATGCAAAAAATGTTTCAACTGAATCCCATGATACTAAGTAACCAAACCAAAAACTTGATTTAACAACTTTTGTTGCCAATTTTCTCAGAAATGGTTAAAGCTATCGCCTTAAAAATGGTTTCATTCGTTTTACTAGCCCAAGAAGCCTATAAAACAAGTACTTACAAGCATATGAACTCAAAAACGTAAGCGTTACGATTTGTTTGCGCGAATTTCGCCCCAAACGCCATCTTCCAGTGGGCGGATTTTGCTGGTTAACGAACTTGATCTTTCAATTGGACGACGGATTTTTGTACCAAATTGCATCAAAATCGGACCATTAGGGACGCCAGAAATCCGCGAACAGACAAATATATATATATATACAAATTTTAACCACCGTTATTTTCGGTCTCTAGGGGTTCTGAAACGTGAAATTTTCTAGTCGGCACTTCCGGATTGTTTCATGAGATCACCTTATAAGCGGAGTTCCTCCCTATGAAGGGGAGGGAGGAACCGCACTAAAAAGCATTTCAAAAGATATGTATGTATATATATATATATATATCTATATATATATATATATATATATATATGTGTGTGTGTGTGTGTGTGGATGTGTGTGTGTGTGTGTGTGTGTGTGTGTGTGTGTGTGTAGAGAGAGAGAGAGAGAGAGAGAGAGTGAGAGAGAGAGTGAGAGAGAGAGAGAGAGTGAGAGAGAGAGACGCTATGTTAGCTCAGTTGTAAAGCACGCGACTAATATGCTGGAAGACCTGAGTTCAAACACTCGTCGATATAGTGTAGTCGTTGGACATTATTAATTTATTAATGGCTACCTGGAAGGCCTCATAGTACCGACACATTATCTTCCTACTGTGCAGTAGTTTGCCGGATATTAAACAATACCCAAATTTAAAATAAACACGGCGGTTTAGACTAATTCGTGGGGATTATTAAATATTAAACGAGTTTGTCTATACAAAACGTCATCAAATATGAACAAAGATTTAGACTACTAGCATCCTTTGATCATTACCAAACCCTCCGAAAACTTTGCACGAGCGAAAAACGAAAATGCGACAAGAAGAGCGATCGATTCCTGACCACTTTCTGTTCAATAGCAGTTTACATCCTGTTTTCTTCCCACCAATTTTCTAATCCCTGCAAGTCATTTACTAGTCACAATCTCTCAATTATGACAAATTTATCATGAAACTACATTCCTGTATCATATATTCTTTAAAAAATCAGATTCGGATAAGAGTAACAAATTTGTACACAAGATTCATACAACTTTACAGAGTATTTTTTTTTCTTTTTAGCGCGGTTCCTCCCTCCCCCATAGGGAGGAATCCCGCTTATAAGGTTGATCTCATGACACAATCCAGAAGTGCCGACTACAAAATTTTGCGTTTCTGAACCCCTAGAGACCGAAAATGATGGTGGTATATATATATATATATATATATATATATATATATATATATATATATTTATAAGATAAGAGTCCGAGAGACTATTCTTAGTATAAGCAGCCCTAAAATACTATTCTTAATCCTATTACTCTGGGGCTGTTTATCCTCCTAACAGCCCCCCTCCAGTTCCTGCAACTCCAGGAACTTACTTACATATTTAATACAATATACATAGATTGAATAAAATAGAAATACAAAACGTTTGGCGAAATAATAACAAGTATACTAATATAAATAAGAAAGAAAAGAAAGAGAATAAGACTACAAATCAAACAGTACAAAAATTTACACCTTAGCCGAAATATTACTGCTCACATAACACAACTTAAGATTAGACTGAAAATTAAAGGTAACTAGACATATATATATATGTTAGCCGACCCTTCCAGGTAAGATCGTAAATCAAGACCTTTCAAGGCTGGTGGAACCAAAATAATTACTGCTTCTATTTTAATCTTTCCAAATTACACTAGGGATAAGAACGGAACCGCGCTAAGATAATGCAGTTCCTCCGAGTTGGACTTTTTTTTTTACGGCACATCAGGCACATACAAGCAATAAGAGTCCAACAAAGAGTATTATAGAAATTGTTTAAAACAGGAAGTGAGAGTGTGTGGGAGAGGACGCGAAGTGCACGTGAAGAGAGAGGGAAGATGCCGGAAGTTCCTAGGAAGTGAGAACGATTGATCGGGAACTACACATGAAGTGAGCGGAGAGTCATCCGGAAGTTGCCTGGAAGTGAAATGGAGTGGGCGGGAAGTACAGATGAAGTGAGAGGAAATGGTACAAAAGTTGCCAGAATGTGAGAAGGAATGGACGGGAAGTGCACAAGAGGAGAGTGGTCCGGAATTGCACATGAAGTGAGAGGGAAGTAGGCCGGACAATGCAAGGAAGTGAGTGGAATCTGACGGGAAATGCACATGAAACGAGAGAGATATTGCCCGGAAGTTACCGGGGAGTGAGAAGGAGTGGACGGGAAGTGCACAAGAGGAGAGTGGTAGGTGGTCCGGAATTGCACATGAAGTGAGAGGGAAGTAGGCCGGACAATGCAAGGAAGCGAGTGGAATTGGACGGGAAATGCACATGAAACGAGAGAGATATTGCCCGGAAGTTACCGGGGAGGCGACGGGAAGTTACCGGGGAGGCGACGGGAACTTACCGGGGAGGCGACGGGAAGTTGTTCTTCGGGAATATTTTTTTTATTTCACGGCAGATAAAGACACCTTTACTATAATATGATGTTTTATGAGGTTCCGCTGAAATGGAAATTCCATTAAATTCCTTTTCCTTTAGGAGTTCTAAAGCTACTTTATCATTTGAAAATTCAAGAAAAAGCAAACCATTTCTGTGTGACTGCTATACTATTATGTCTTTCGAATAAGAAAATATCCATTTTTAATCCGGAAAGGATTAAAATAATTAAAATTCATACCATCCTCATCTACTTCAAGTAATAGGTAACGAGGAACATGTTTGAGGTTATCTTCATGATTTCCTTAATTTTTACAATTTTTACTTACAAGGGGAGTATACAGCGTTTTTAAATCAAAATTTTTTTTTATAATCGATAACTTTTTAAATGTAGAGTCGAGTATGTAAACAAATTTTTTATTTAAAAACGGATGTCAAATTCGTTTTTAGCACATTAAAAAAACCCTAAATTCAAATTTTGGGAATATTACAAAAAAATAAATGTATTTTAAATTTCGCTAAGGGGGGAGATTGTTAAAGATTCAACAATCCGGACATATTTCAAAGATAATATACCCGATTCAAACCAAACTTGGCGGGTCGATAAAGGCCCTGATTTGGCCCATTTCCTTCCAATCGGGGTGTCTCTACGGGCTCTGGGATTGACGTTATATGCAAAAAAGTTTACATTTTATTTTTATTTTGAGAACCATTTTTTGCAAGTACATTTTGAGATAATACAACAGTCATTTATATGGTTAGAAAATGGAGTCTTTCTTCTTTCGTAAGATTTCAATTACAAAAAGATCGGATTATCTCTACGGGAGATATTGAATTTAAAAACGTCACGTTACTTTTTCGCTCGTTAAGTCTCTTCTAGATTGGAAAAAATCATTATTTTTTGTTTTCAATGATATTCACCGAATTAGGATTTTTTGGGGTGCTGATTATAAATCTGCTATTATTTTTTGTGTAAAAAAATGTATAATACTAGTTTACTTGAAAACGTAAGCATATTTTTGAATTTATTTGACTTAATATAAATTACTGTTTAACGATTATATTTTTCCTTTAGTCTACTCTATAAAACGAATGATTTGGTGAAAGAATCATGTCGATATCATTTTCTAAACTCGATATAAAAAATAAAGCACTTTCAACATATTTTATTTTATTTCTCGGCTCCTAAGGCGCATTTGACGGAACGCTCACACACGTGTCGACTATTTTTCGATGTAGAATAACCAGAAAAAAATGGCCCAGATCGGTGATCCCACCGCTGTACACTCCCCTTGTTAGTTCAAAACAATTTATTTCCTTCTTGTCATTTCAAAAGACATTGGTGACGTTTTATGTAATTTTCAAACAAGAAACTTGCACTTTCCCACTAATATTACTGTATTATCTTTGTTTACTTTTCAGAAGCACTGTATTTTACTATGTTCGAATCAGCTGACTTGTTGAGGAATATGAGAAATTATCAATTCCCAAAAGGCGGTTTTCTTTGATATGATTTTTTTTTTTTTTTTTTTTTTTTTTACGGCCATTAGCGCCTACATCCAGGGTGCTCCTGCCACCGGTGGGAATCGAACCCACCATCTCCCGCTTATGAAACTAAGGCGTTAACCACTAGACCACGGGGAGACCCCGTTGCTATGATAATAGAGATAAGCACCTGGCTGCAACAGAAATCCCTTTTTACCGAGTCCCTGCCCTTAAGCGGCGACTGGTTTTTGCCGACTCCCGAGTCTTGCACATAATCACCCCAGACATTAGTAGAGTCTAATTAATAGGCAGACAGCCCTTTACTCCCATTTATATCCCGAGCTCCATCCACCATTCTCAGGGATTTTTTTTTCTCCCTCTGTTTAGCCAAAACGACCGCTCCGAGGGTTAATCTGTATCCCTAAGGGGTTAAAGCAATGTCGGTGGGTATCTATTTCCCCCGTCGAGTGGGCAACGCGAATGCAAATATTGACAGGGTCGGCTCGCTTTTCTAGAGCTCTCACTCTCTGAATAAATCGAATGGTTTTCAGTTCTACACAAAGACCGTCTGTTTGATTGTTATTGACAAAAAGTCACATTGTAAACTTGTATGCCCTCCGTCTGAGGCATTGTTTGAATCAATAGTAATGGTCTCTTGCAAACCTTATTATTGTTAAAATTGTCTCCCTTGATGAAAGCGTTTATGACTAATTCATAGAGATGATGTCTCCCGTGGTCTAGTGGCTAGCGCCTTAGATTCATAAGCAGCAGATGGTGGGTTCGACCCCCCCCCCCCCCCGGCGCACACTGTAACGTCCAATGGACAAAAATCAAAAAAATTTCATTTTTAAGGCTCTTGTGACGTTGAGAAACTATTCAAGGAATTAGAATCGTATAAAACCATTGGATGTTCCTTTTATCTTGATCAACAAACGCATTAGCAATAATGAAAACAAAGGCAAAGTCTTCAAAACCTGTTTCATACCGACAATCAGTGTTTTTATAAAATGATCTGAAGGAAATTACGTCAAAACTATTTCTTCTTTATAGGATATAATTGATTGTGGGTAAGTACTTTCTAATTATTCATCCTGAATTATTCTTCATTGATTTTTGACATTTCTTTTAAGTACAAAAATTTGATGGACCATAGCAAAAAAACTTCATCTGAAAACATCGCAATTCTTTTAGAGCATTAAGTTTATCTTTAGTATAAAGTACTGAAAGCAATTTCGTTTGCCGATTCCAAAGATTTTTATTTTTAGATCCATCAGAAAATACAATTGTTTGGTTCTTTCGAATTTGGAGAAATGCGATTAAATCCAAGAAAATAGAATCAATCTTTGAGCAAATAGTCAATTTGATCTGTACGATGCTCCTGAAGAAATATTGAGCAGTATTAGGAAGACTACCAGTTTGCTCACAGTTAACATAAGTGGGAGCGCGTTACCGCACAGAAAAAAAAAAACATTTTTAACCTTTCATAAAGAATGGTTGGAAGAAGGTTTATGCTATAAGTGTCCGCTGGCGTTCGCGCATGCGCAGTGGTCATGTACGAAAAAGAAGACGATTTGTTGTACAGTACATTACATAGGTTGGTCGGGTGGATCTAAAGCATATTTATGCTCCTGAATTTGAGTAAAAGGCTCTAAACGAAATAATTTTTTTTGACATTTTTTTGTAACGTTTTTTTTTCAGTTTAGTCACCCCTAAAGCATATTTATGCTAAAACATTATACATAGGCCAGGATGAATAATACATATGGTATGTCTGTAAGTGACATAAGAATATATAATATATATTCTTATGACACTTGTTCGTTCTTCGAGCTAACACGTATCACTCGCCTATCGAAGACCCCACGCACTCTCTCGGTCCAGTGCGTGAAGCAGGAACTTCTGCAAGCAAGCACTGCAGCACGCAGCGCTAGGGTACATGCACCGAGCCCAGAGAGCTGTACGTCCTGGGCAGCTGAAGAGCAAGTACCCCACTCAACAGCTCTTCCTCAGCCAAATCTCCTCACTCATTTCACCGAAGAAATCACACAACATCATGAGGGAGTAAAGGCTCATCTCCGGCCAGGAGTGCGAGTGCGGAGGAGAGAGGAGCGAAGACAGCGAACCGGCGAACGTCGAGACAACATAACAGCATGCGGCCATCATAATCCACAGGCAACATTGATCTCAATCATTAACAATATTAACACCATTGGCTCTTCAAGCCCAGGGAAGAAATATGTTTTATTTAATATAGCTTTTTCTCACATAAATCTTTGTTACATATCATTTCATACAGTCCACTTTTATCAACTCCACGCCGGGACTCATATCCGGCGATGCCGAGCTTGCTCCCTCAGGATTTGCGCGCACCACCCATGCCAGGGAGGCGTGCAAATTGTACAACACTTACAGACATACCATATGTATTATTCATCCTGGTCTAAATTTTATATATTTATCCCTGTGGTAAATTTTATATTATAAAATTAATTCGTACAGGATTAATGAGAAGAAGGACAACTATACCTCACAGGTGTGCAATCATTTCTGAATGTGGTGGATCGTAATAAGTTTGAGAAAAAAAAAGGAGGGGAGGGGAGTTTTAAACATCCATTAATCTGTCACCTATGCATGTCCTATCACTTGTCCCAATATTGCTACTCTTGTTACGAATCTGAGCAAATTGGTACCAAAACTACTTACTGATATAGAATAGCGCTAACCAAGTTTTTGTAAATGGCGAAGAGAGAGAGCCCACCGAGTTCTCTTAAATCCCCCCCCCCTGTCCTTCACAACAACTCGCGCCTTCCTTTAAACACACAGCGAGTACTTGTTATCGGAGCCGGTAAAGACAACAAAGCAGTCATCATGTACAGAACTGAATACACAGATGAAATGTTTACACTGCTCTCAGTGTTGTGGACAACACCATTTACTCACCCGCCAACCAGAACAATGATTCCACCCCCTCCCTCATACAATCTTTTAACAAACATATACGGAAACTCCATGACAATCAAGAGATAGGCAAACCTCATCTCATATAACTCCCAAGCCACCAAATGCTATGGTCTCCCGAAAATCCAGAAAGCCAATAATCCTTTGCGCCCCATCATTTCCAATATAAACTCCTCTAAACTGTGAAAATTTGTCCTAACTTCCCTCCAAACCTTAAACCATAATAACCCCTATGACATACAGAATGCACATGACCTCGAAAAGTGCCTACACTCTATTTTCATCCCTTCTGATTTCATCCTAGTCTTTCTAGATGCCCACTCCTTCTTCACAATCATTCCTAAATATATGACCCTGGAAATAATTGACAAAAATTGGACCACACTCCAAGCTGTCCTCTTTTGAATCCCTATGCCTCTTTTGTAAATCCGGATACGTACTGTTCCAACAAAAATTCTTCAACCAGATTTCTGGCCTTGCCATGGGTAACTGCCTCGCTCCTGATCTATCCAATATTACCCTTAATGACCGCCTTGACCAAATCCTCCCTCTGTTCCCTGTCGAGATACTCTTGTTAAAAAATATGTCGACGACCTATTTTTTCGTAATTAATCCTAATAAAATCACGAAGATACAAATGGCTTTTAATTATCATCACCCGCGGTTAAAATACATTATTGAAAAAGAATTGAAAGAACAACTCTCTTCCTTTCCTTGACTTATTCCTTGCGAGAAATCCTGAAGGCTCCATATCAACTGACTGGTATTTCAAACCCATCTACTCTGGACGACTCTTCCCTTATCAGTCCTCACATCTCACACACCAAATCCTAAAACTTGTTTAATCGAACTCTCGCCTCATCAGATACCAAATTTCACCCTCTAAACAAGTCCGGAATTTTCGTTATCCTAAAGCCGATTGGATCACCCACCTCATAAATTCTTTTAAAACCCAATACTCAAGATACTACAGTCTCCCTATTCAGGTTCCTCCCATATATCACTAATCCGTCCGAAGAAATCCTACCTGACACATTTCCCATCCTAAAGTCATTTCTAAAAACAGTAAACTAAAAAACGTATACACCACTTTGAAAGAGCATATCCCACAAAAAGAAAGGTTCAATGTCCATAGGATTCCATGCATCAAACCTAACTGCAGTAGCTTTACTTTTGACGTGAAATGAGGTAGGAAAAAATGATAGACGTGCCCGGCATGTTAAGCTTCCAGCATCTCTCACCTAACCTACATTGTACACACAAAAAACGAAAATATAAAGACCTGTATCTGACAGACAAAACCCCCAAAGAAAACGAATGAATACAAATTACATTAAAACCAAACACAGAAAGACCTGCCTATCTAACCATGCCATCACAGACCTGCCTATCTAACCATGCCATCACAGACCTGCCTATCTAACCATGCCATCACAGACCTGCCTATCTAACCATGCCATCACAGACCTGCCTATCTAACCATGCCATCACAGACCTGCCTATCTAACCATGCCATCACAGACCTGCCTATCTAACCATGCCATCACAGACCTGCCTATCTAACCATGCCATCACAGACCTGCCTATCTAACCATGCCATCACAGACCTGCCTATCTAACCATGCCATCACAGACCTGCCTATCTAACCATACCATCACAGACCTGCCTATCTAACCATGCCATCACAGACCTGCCTATCTAACCATGCCATCACAGACCTACCTATCTAACCATGCCATCACAGACCTGCCTATCTAACCATGCCATCACAGACCTGCCTATCTAACCATGCCACCACAGACCTGCCTATCTAACCATGCCATCACAGACCTGCCTATCTAACCATGCCATCACAGACCTGCCTATCTAACCATGCCATCACAGACCTGCCTATCTAACCATGCCATCACAGACCTGCCTATCTAACCATGCCATCACAGACCTGCCTATCTAACCATGCCATCACAGACCTGCCTATCTAACCATGCCATCACATACCTGCCTATCTAACCATGCCATCACAGACCTGCCTATCTAACCATGCCATCACAGACCTGCCTATCTAACCATGCCATCACAGACCTGCCTATCTAACCATGCCATCACAGACCTGCCTATCTAACCATGCCATCACAGACCTGCCTATCTAACCATGCCATCACAGACCTGCCTATCTAACCATGCCATCACAGACGGACATAACTTTGACTTTAATTCCAATTATAAAAAAATTCAAAATAATGCCTCCGAATAATTACTAACCAGCCAATTTATACAAAAATTAATAAACTTCGCTAGCTAATATTATAAGCTTAAAAACCTTTATTCGTAACCTGGCCAAAAAGTTCTAGATGCAAATTAAATAAAAATAATTTAATTAAGAATTTAGGTAATTATAATAAAAATTCATTAAAAAGATATGTCCATAAAAGGCCGAAACACATTTTTTTTTTTTTTTTTTACGGCGCATCTACAACTTGGCCATTAGCGCCCGAAACACGTATTCTTGAAATATTTATAACTTGTAATCTGTAAGTTTAACTGTGTATCATATTTTATTTTGTATGTAACATATTTTCCATCTAGCAGCATATTTTTTTATGTATTGTACTACAGTTAACATATGTTATGGTGTTATTCTTTATATTAATTATGCATAGGTTTTATTTCATTTGGTTTTCCTATATTGCAAAATTGTGTGCTAAATTTTGTTACAACATAGAATAATCTATAATATAAAAATGAATCGCTAAATGTGTTGGTAAGCGCAAATGTCGAGAACAACTGAACCGATTTCGCTAATTCTTTTTTTATAATATTCCTTGAACTACGAGGATGGTTCTTACGGAGAGAAATATTTAAAAAAATTGTCCGAAAAAGTCTAAAAACAACACTTTTCGGGTCTTTTTCACTTCCTTAACGCAAATTCATTTTTAAATAAAAACATATGTTCTCAATTATAATATTTTTAACAGTTAACGTATTAGGTTATTTGTGTATAAGCAAAAATTCACTCTTTGTTTATATTGTTTTAAAATAAATATGTTTTTATTTATGTTTATAACTGTAACAGTTGTAATAAGAACATGTGGAGGCCCGGTGGCCGTGAGTGTTAAGGCTTGAGAACTTAGCACTCCGTGCCAAGGGTCGAGGGTTCAATTCCCACTGTGGGTTGGTGGCTTTTCTTTAGAAAAAAAGCAAAGGCATCAGCCCAATCCTGGCTAGAAAAGGTTGGTAACCTATAGATAACCCGTCCTAAAATTCTTAGTTAATAAAATGGACGTTAAAATTTAAATAAATAAGAACATGTAATCACTAGGTGATAGCCACAGTTTTCTATAAAATTACAAAAGTGTTGTGTGTTTGTGACTTACTAAATATGCCTCCTATAAGGCGGCGGAAAAATTTGGGCAGAAGAATCAAATTAATTATCAATCTAATCGTACTGCCCAGGAACGTGAAGATCGCAATGAAAATGAAAGAATTTGGTTAAGACAGACCCGTGAAGTGCAACATTCGCCTAATAATGGTGCAAATTTGAATCGAGCTGCTGTGAATTGTGCTACAACTGTGTTGCTATTGGACCTATGAACACAGTTTGAATGTAGAAAAATCCCAGGGGCAGTCATTAAGTGTTTGTGGTATTAATCTAGAAAACCCATGTTTCTCGCATGGTCAATTGTATGTTGCCTGTTCCCGTGTTGGGAAACCATTTGCTCTGTTTAGGGGCCAGGTAATCAAACAAAAAATATTGTGTATCATAAAGTACTACAATAAAAATGAAACTTAATTTAGAATAGGTAAGTAAAAATAAAGAGAAATATAAAAAAGTAATAATTAATGAAAGTAATAAGTAATTTTCATTGTGATTTTTAGTGATTATTAAAAGAATTTTAAGTGTTTTATCATTTTTATTTTTTGACATAATGTCCCGAATAGCAGACTAAGTATTAAAAATAAATAAAGAATCGACTGTTGGGGTACGAAGTTCGCCGGCTCAGCTAGTCATTAACAAAAAGTGTAACTGGTATCATGAAGAGATTGTTATATTCTCTTAAATAAATTTGAAAAGAAAAAAAAAAAAAAACGGACTTTGACCAATTCTCTATCCTCTCCACTGAACCAACTTTCATGAACGCCTCCTCTCTGAATCTATATTTATCCACCTAGAAAATGATCCAGTTAATGACAAAATTCATAAATAAGCCAACTCCTCAATCGACTATTCTTTTTTTTTTTTTTTTTTATTTTATGTTTCAAGGCCATTCAACCACTATTCGGCCATTTATGCCTCCTGATCGGTCCGTAGCATCGAAAGCAAAGACAAAGCCCGATCTATCGAGTCCAAGGTAGTTTTCGATTTATTAAAAAAGTCCGACACGCAGGAACTGCAGCATCTTAGCGCTGTTTCCTTCTTATCCCTAGAGTAATTTGGAAAGATTGAAATAGAAACAGTTATTATATTGGTTCGACCTTTCGTAAAATACATTTGTGACCCCAGATACGTAACAGAGAGCCAGTTTAACCTTACCGGGAAATACACCCTACAGCAGGGTCGGCCAGCACCTAAGATAATACAAACTAGAAATACTTATTTCTCAGTTCAGTGCATTGAAAAATATCAAAACTTTTCTCATTTTCTTGCCTTCTTCAACTATAATACTCATTCTACTAATAAATGCTACTCAAAACGAAAACAACTAACTCCTCACCCACCAGCATTCCCAGTTGGAACACATCTTTGTAATGCTTGAAAATATAATAGGTGTTTCCAAATGACATCTTAGAAACATGAATTTTTAAATTTTAACGTCCATTTATTGCTGACAGTGAATTTTAACCTCTACTGATTAAACTCCTGTTACAGGTAATCTATAGATAACGGGTTATCTCTAGGTTATCCATTTGTTGACACTGGTCCGTAGCGCCCCAGAGTCAAGAAAACATTATGCTTTGATTGCTTCTCAATTAATGAATAACTTATGACGGGGACCGTGCTATAATAAACTGAACAAAACTAGTAGCGTTAATTTTGATGATACATTATTTAAAGAATTAAATAACTACTTATGTGCCGGGACGAAGCACGAGTCAGCTAGAACGTAATAATTTCTTAAACTAAAATAGCCACAAAATGGAATGGAGTTGAAGTAACAAAGAGAGGTAATAAAGAAGTGGTTATCAGGTGCTGTCCTGAACGAGGTTAGGCGAGGAGTATATCGCCGATTACCAGCAAATAGATGGACCATAATCTGTGAGCCGTTTAGTCCGAGGTGTGCCTTTATTGAAAAATCATATTTCAAAAGTCACGGTAGGAGGGTTGGGCAGAAAAACTCTCAGGGGTAGAATCCTCATGATTAACGAGAGTTAACCCCTCGGCTCCCGTCAGCCAGCCAGGGTGTAATGTCCGACTCCTGCATGCATTAGCCCTTCGACCTTTTTTTATCTCTCGTCTTCCACCAATCTCTCCGGCCCGAAAATACTCCCGAAAGATTGGCTGAGTGAAAAATGGAAGCTTAACGTATGAATTTATTTATATTGAATACAGAGCTTGCGACAGTAGCGATTCGCTCTTTTTTAGAAGTTGGCGGTAGAAACCACTAGCAAAAGAATTATAAAAGGTTGCCAAAAATCCAGAATATTTTAGTGATTGAAAATTATTTTAAAATGGAAAATGATTAAATGTGTATGTGTGTATATATATATATATATATAGATAAACATAAACAATTAGGTACATTTTTCTAGGGGGAAAAAAAAAAAAAAAAAAAAAAAAAAAAAACTAGAAAAAATTTTAGTTTTTGAAATATTGTGTCCATTACTTTACTTCACGTTAAAACATACATGTTTTTGTAATTTCTACAATGAATGTATTCTAAATGTAATTGTAGATGTTTGTATCTTTGAGGTGCATGATTAATGTGTTTATGTGTGGACTGTCATCTGTCAGGAGTTCAGTCATGTCGTATGGCAGGTTTAATCTGTCTCGTTCTTTGCATTCAGTTAGTATGTGTTTAATAGTCAAGTTTGTGTTACAGATGGCACAAACTGGTCCGTCCTGTCTCGTCATTAAGTGGCGATGTGTCAGTAACGTATGCCCGATCCGCAATCGAGTAAGGACAACCTCGTCTCTTCTGTTCGGGTTGCTTGAGGGCCAAACACAAACGGTATTCTTGATTTCCCTTAGTTTATTGTTTGTCATGTTCGTCCACGTTTTTTGCCATTCATTTTGTAAGTAAGTTTTTATGTTAGTGTTTAAGTCCTGTACCGTTAATTCTTGCACGTCAACTGTACATTTTTCTGTAACTTGTTTTGCATATTTGTCAGCTTCTGTGTTCCCTGAGAAGTCCATATGTCCCGGTATCCACAGAAGCACTACTTGTATGCTGTAAGTTTGTAAGTCGTGTATTTCTTGAAAAATTTCTGTCAGTAGTGTGTTTGTTTCGTATACGTTGGTGAGGGAGAGTAGAGAACTTAGGGAATCGGAACATATAATAAATGTCGTATTTGGAGTTATTGTAATATTTTTCAGTGCAAAAAGTATTCCCTGTAATTCCGCTGAAAAAACGGTTGATTTATTGTTTATTTTAATGCCAAATTTCGAATTTCCTATGATAGCTGCTGATCCAGTGCCTCCTCTAGATTTTGATCCGTCTGTAAATGCTAGGAGCGCATCTGGATACAACGATAGAAGATAGTTAAACTCATTGTTGTAAAAATGTTTAGAAAGAGGGCTAGTTTTTTTGAATTTTGATAATTTTAAGTTAATTTCTAAGTTATTTATTCTCCACGGTAAGTAAGTCAGTGGGCGTAGTGAGTACGTAGGACTTGTCAGTAGGTCAGTGTTCGCTGAGTAGTCAAGTATCCTTATGTTCAGTGGTCTTTGTCTTGTTCCCGTCTGGTTGTACATAGCTATAAATGGGTTTTGTATTAATGATTGTGTGCATGGTGTATTTACAAACTTGAGTTTTGCGTAAAATCTTAAACAAAATTCCTGACGCCTGTACTCCAATGGCGGCTCGCTAGCTTCGACATATAAGCTGGCACATGGGCTAGATCTGAATGCACCTGTCGCTATTCTGATTCCTGCGTTATGTATCGGGTCTAACATTTGTAATGATCTTTTACTGGCAGATGAATATGCTTGACACCCATAATCCAGAAGTGACCTGGTGTATGCTCTGTAGAAAGTGAGCATAGAGCATCTGTCAGCACCCCATTTCGTACTGCTAAGAATCCTCAATAAATTAAGTGATTTTTTAGATTTATTGAGGAGTTCTTTTAAGTGGGGGATCCAAGTCAGACGCCGATCAAACAGCAACCCGAGAAATTTAATTGTATTTACAACTGGTAAATAATAATTGTACAATTGCAGTCTTGGGTTGAGGAATGTTCTCTTTCGTGTAAATAGTATGCAGCTGGACTTTTCTTTAGAAATCTTAAACCCAGTTAAGGAACACCAATGTTCAAGTCGCTGTATTGTGTCTTGTAGTTGGTCCTGTGCTGTGTTTACGTCTTTGGATGCAGTGTAGATGAGTATGTCATCAGCATATTGGCAATAGGTCACTGTATTTGGGATGAAAGATCTGATCGAATCTACTGCTATGTTAAACAGGGTGGCATTAAGAACTCCTCCCTGAGGCACTCCGTTTTCCTGAAGGAATTCATCTGACAGAGCTGACCCTATCCTCACTCGGAATCGTCTATCACGTAGATAATTCTGTATGAATGACAATATTGGACCCTGAAATCCCCAATTGCACAACTGTTGTATTATTTTCCTTCTCCAGACGGTGTCGAATGCTTTCTCTAAATCCAGAGAAGCCGCTAGTACCAACTTCTTCTGGATGAATGAATTTAGTACATCATTTTCAAGCCGGCTAATGTGGTCTAATGTGCTGTGACCAGGCCGGAATGCACATTGATGTGGTGAAAGTAGATTCTCTCTTTCTAGAAACCAGACCAACCTTTTGCATATTATTTTTTCAAAAATTTTTGATATGCAATTGGTCAATGACACCGGGCGATAACAATGACACCGGGCGATAATTAACGTATGAAATACTCGCCTTTCTTTTACATTGGACATTTCTCCTCGTCAAACTAGATTCATATATTATCACACAAGATTTCTGTAAACGTTTATGAGAATCCTTGATACAACTTGTATTGCTAACTAGTTTTCGATTTGGCTATTTACAAACAATTGATTCAGTTGAAAATTGTTCCAGACGATCGACATTTGTATATGCTGAGATATATAAATGTTGAATGCGTTCGGAGTTAAGGAAGTATTAGAAAAAAAAATAATAACATACATAAAAAGTTCTGGAATATAGGTATATTTCCTTAAATATCTTAAATTAAAAAAACAAAAACAAAACAAAACTGTCTTCTCTTTTTTTTCTATATATATATATATATATATATATATATATATATATATATATATATATATATATATACATCCAGTATTTTTTATAATTATTTTGTTGTTGAATACATGTCTTGAAAGACCGATAGGAAAAAAGGCCCATTGGCCAAAACCTATTGTCTTGAACGTTTTGTACAAGTTACATTTACTCTTAAAGCAGCTATTTACAATATTTACATATTTTATATTTACATTACATAGTTAGATCACAATAGGGCTCTAGGCCATTTGCACCTTAAGGCGACGGTGAGGGTTACCGGGAATGGAGGATGAGGATAACTTGGTGATTAGGGGATTGTCGTGACCAGGCAAACGGGAATGGAAGTTAAGGTATCGGGTTTTGCACAGGGTTTGGACAAAGGGGATTTCTAGGTCGTTATGGATAGTGAAGTATGAAACATAGAATGGAGCATTGACTATTTTGCGGAGTATTTTGGATTGGAGAGATTGGATTCTGAGGATATTGGATCGCTTGGCACTCTTCTCTTAAATTTGAAAATACTTTGTTAAAGGATTATGGTTCGAAGCTCGAGGGCACAAGGGCATTTCTTAATAACGATGAGACTAAAAGGCATTATCTATACTTGTATAAAAATCAGTTGTTTGTCTGTTTGTTCCTTATGCAAATCCACACCGTTTTAAAGGTTGACACGCCTTAAGCCCAAACAAAACAAAAAAATCCACACCGTTTGACCGATTTTGACGTAACTTGGGACACAGGTAGGCCTTGATACGGGGAGAGTCATAGGCTAGGTCAAAAAAGTCTACCAGCTGTCTGTTTGTTCCTGATACAAATAGACACCGTTTGATTGATTTTGACCAAACTTGGCACACGTGTAGGCCTTGATCCGGGGAGTGTCATAGGCTAGGACTCACAGTTCCGAGGTCACAGGTTCGAAACTGTGACCAGTTACAGATTTCCGTTATTAGACTTCAATATTAGTTACTTGGTTTCTAATTTATTTTTGCTTTTCTAGAAAGTAGGTCTACCATGGCACCCTGGCTAACACAAATACTGGTATACACAAATGTAGATTAACATTCAACCTACGTTTACAACAAGATCAAAATGAATAACAAATTTCATAATGTAATTTTGCCAACTTCATAATCTTCATTAAAGAAAAACTCGAGAACGACCCTTGTCAGTAATAGTAAGAAAAATATATATATATATATTTTTTTTTTTTTTGCTCAATAGATATGTGTATTTAGTCCGGAAAAATTTGTACAATAATTAGGTCCTGAGACCTGACATTCCCGTCAAGAATGTGCCACTCTTGTTTTAACCGCATCAACAATATGTGTATGCTAAAAGGTCTCGCAGATTAGCCAGAGTGTAAACATGACCCCTTCGAGTGTGTAGAATAAAAGCAACCTTAGAATTTCTTGGGGCGTATTCCTTAGGAATGCGCTAACACGTAACAAAAAAAAATACTAATATATCGTCCCTACCATGTCAAACTAACGAATGTGAAAAATCTCGTTTTTTGAAATTCAAGACATTGCTCTTGGATTGTGGACGATACGGCTTGTCGCAACTCTTACAGAATAGACCTTTATGCTTTAAATAAAGTATGGAATAAGACCATTTTTCAATATATTACTTCTTCAATGGATAGAATATGTTCGTTCTCTAGTTTGTTCCGATTTTCATATTCGATAGTTTGACATGGAAGAGACGATATATTGATAAAAACAAGGCTTTTTAATTTGTTCTAAGATTTACTACTTTCATTGTTCCTAAAGAATTAAATAGTTGCGAAACTTTCCAATTAGACTTTGACAGCTTCTAGGAGCTTCGCGGCTGAGTGCAGAGTCCCAGCTTCTCTCCACTGTACCAAAGTCTGGCCCTCATTAGACAAATCATAATTCATAATCACCATATCTCCCATGATTAATTAATGGGAGTATGTCATAGAGAAGGGGTTTGTAAGTTGAGACTCCCAGAAATAGTTGTGAGTCAATTAAGATGGAGAAAGTTTGAGAGTTGAGTTTTCTAATTGTGCGGGCGAGGGTTGGCGACAAACTTTCTTGTGGGAAGAGACAGTTGCTCTGAGAACTTTCTTCTTCCGTTCACAATGTCGTCCAAGCAAAAAGACACATTAGTTGGCTCTGAGAATTTCAGAGAAATAAATATGAATTATTCTCTGTTTAACCACATACAGCAAAATGTCTGCTCTATTTATTGTTTGAGTTGAAAGAGGCAGACATAATCGACATTATTATCGCATTTTAGCACGGTTCCTTCATCCATTCATAGGGAGAAAACACGCTTAAGAGGTTGACCTAATGACGAAATCCTAGTCGATTGACAAGGAAATTTCACGTTTCAGAACCCATAGATCTAAAAAATAACGGTGGTTTAAATCTGTATATAAAGCCGGTCCCCTCACCCCAAAAAAACGACCAAACTACGGGAATCAATGCAAAATGAAAAAAACAAAACAAAGAAGGGTTTTGGCATATATCTCATCTTTGCATCGTATCCGAGAAAAACGCAAAAAACTGCAAATCCCAGGAACTGCGTCATCTTAGCGCGGTTCCGTTCATATCTCTAGTGCTATTAGTAAAGGAATAGTAGCAGTTATTGGTGGGGTTTGATCTTTCGTGAAAAATATAAAATAAAATCTCGAAGAGAAAATAGATTTAAGGTGCCACAAAAGGAAACTGACAGTAACATGGCGACTTCCCTAACCTTCTCAACCTTCGCTCTGAGAAACACTATAACAAGAGTCCCCAGTACAGCGTCCTTTCTTATGTTGATTACAAAAGTAGTAAAAATGGTTTTAGTACCTTCATTTTGACGAGTCTACCACACTGTAAACTTTTCCAAGTCTGCTTTGGGCCCTTTACTACACCATAGGACCTAAAGCTGTCGTTCTAACGCTGTTACCTTTTTTTTTATTAAACTCAAAACTCAAATTCTTTATTTTATTCAGAAGATTATATACGTTTCAAATGAAATTGATTCTGTCCGACAGAAAAGAGAGCGCGATCATTGTGTCCGACGGCCTCAATATGTCTCTCTAGCGCGGTATGGGTTTTTATTTATTACAAAACACCTAATTCTTAATTTCATTTACTAAATATGGCCTAAAAATGATAGTCCATAGCTTGTCCGACAAATTTTTGGTCTCGTTTTTCCAGTCCGACAACCTGAATATTTCAGTCAGGAGAGGTTACGTTTTTCGATTACAAAATTTCGGAAAAAACTCACACGTAATAGATTATACATTTTTGAACAAAATACATCTCTGTCCGACAAAATTAGTGGAACCTTTTGTCAGTCCGACAAAAAATGTTAAAACGATTTATACATCATCGAAGTTTTATTTTAGTATATAATTGAATCGTTTATTTCAGAAACCCGTCAAGTGCACTTTTTTAAATTTTCGGGAAACTGAAAAAATCTTCCTAATTTTAAAATTAGTAAAGTTTTTGGCTGGGAAAAAATTGAATTGTTTATTATTGAATTGCAAAAACAAATAATGCTTGTGGTAAATTTTAAACCCTTTATTTTTTGTGCAAAAAATTTTGAAGCTTTTGTACTTGACGGGTTTCTGCAATAAAATTAATATATTTACATAAAAATATTTTTTTTTTTTTACTATAATATTGATTTTGAAAGTCAGTTGAAGGTTTTAAATAACAATAATAAAAACTTCACCATATACAGTTTCACCAACTTTATTACCTCCCTACATGTTTCACACATTTTTTTTATTCAACTGACCGTATTCTTAATCTTCTTATTTCCGTGCTAGGAGGAAGGTCAAATAATAAATATAAAGTCCGTCTCGCAGGACTGCATCATCTTAGCGCGGTTCCGTTCATATCCCTAGTCTAATTTAGAAAGATTAAAATAGAAGCAGTTATTATTTTGGTTCCACCAGTCTTTTTTTTTAATTAATTATTATGATGGCGTGTCAAACCTTAAGGTCACTAACGCCATTCCTGTGAGTAGTTAAGACTTGAAAGGTGACATACATGATTTACAATCTTACCTGGAAGGGTCCGCTACACTAGAAACAGACCCGCTAGTGACAAGGTCTTGGAATCTTGGAAATCTATATTTCTAACAATAAATTGTTTTTGTTATTTTACTTAACCAGTTTTATTGTCAAATACATTATCCAACTATAAGCAATTAAAAAATAACAAGAAATAAAACAGACAAAAAGAACCATTGGAATAAACTAAATCAATTAATTTAAAGCTTTAAGCACTTTTTTCTCCGATTGACATCGCCTGATTAAAACTTTCTTCAGAACCTTTTTTGTACAGCATTTAGTAAGCTTCCGAATGGTAATCTTCCGCTTCACAAGATTGTCAACGGTTTTCGAGATACTAACGAAATTATACAAAGTTACCAAAACTTGTTTTGTCTGTTAATAAAATATTTTATTCTAACCCTTCCTTTACTCTAAACGTAACAAAAATTTCAACATATTAGTGTTGATGAAACTCCAACATGCAGAAAATGTTTCAACTGTATCCCATAATTCTAAGTACCAAAATCAAAGACAAAGAACCCTTCCTAGGAAGGACGCTAGGCAGTTGAAAAGCTATATATCTTGGAAATCCATGTCTCTAACATTAAATTGTTTTTCTTATTTTTCTTAACCTGTTTTATTTTCAAATACATTATCCAACAATAAGCAATTAAAAAATAACAAGGAATAAAAAACAGACAAAAAGAACAGTTCGAATAAGCGAAATCAATTACTTTAAAGTTTTAAGCTCTTATTTCTCCGATTGACATCGCCTAATCAAAACTTTCATTAGAATCTTTTTTTTAGAGCATTTAATAACCTTTCTAATGGTATTCTTCCGTTTACCAAGATTCTCAACCTTTTTCGAGATATTAAGGAAAGTAAACAAAGTTACTAAAACTTTTTATGTCTGTTAATAAAATATTTTATTCTAACCCTTCCTTAACTCCAAACGTAACCAAAATTTCAACATATTAATTTTGATGAAAGTAGAACATGCAGAAAATGTTTCAACTGAATCCCATGATTCGAAGTACCCAAACCAAAAACGGTATTCAAAAAATATTTTTCCAATTTTCTCGAAAACGGTTAAAGCTATCGCCTTGAAAATGGTTTCATTCGTTTTCCTAGCCCAAGAAGCCTATAAAAAGAGTACTTACAAGCTTATGAACTCAAAAACGTAAGCGTTACGATTTTTTCTGCGCGAATTTCGCCCCAAACTCCATCTTCCAGTGGGCGGATTTTGCTGGTTAACGAACTTGACCTTTCATATTGGACGACTGATTTTTGCACCAAATTTCATCAAAATCGGACCATTCGTCTTCGACCTAGAGAGCGAACAGACAAATATATATATATATATATATATATATATATATATATATACATATATATATATACAAATTTGAACCACAGTTATTTTCGGTCTCTAGGGGTTCTGAAACGCGAAATTTTCTAGTCGGCACTTCCGGATTGTTTCATTGCATCAACCCTATAAGCGGGGTTCCTCCCTATGGGGAGGGAGGAACCGCGCTAAAAAGCATATTACCTTTATCTTTAAATTGCTTCAAAGAAAATAATTGGAATATCAATTAAATATGGATCACAAAATAAACAAATAAACGAACTTTATAAAATAAAACATATTTTCTATGGATATAGGCCAAGCCTATTGTTTGAGGTTCTACTCGTCTTCATACTCTAGGTGGATGTTGCAGGCGGCTGGGGTTGTAGGCCAATGGAGGATTTCACAATATTCTTAGCCTGTAGTTTGCTTGGCCAACTTCTTCAGGTCATTGATTCTCTTTCTGTTGATCTCTATCTTTCCAGATGGACATGCCATCACTGTTGGCAGCTCCTCAACTTCAGAAGGAGTTTTGTGTGTGAATGTTGAGGAAGTGAAACAGTCAATAAAGTGCTTAGAAACCACTTTTCCTCACTCGATTTTGTTCTAATGTAACTGAATAGGAACTTTAAAAGGAATCCTGCCTTCCTTTCGAATTCTCTTCCCAGAGGTTTGATCTGAGTTGACAGGCTTCTTGTAATTATGTGGCCATCAAGTATTAAAAGTATAGCGGTTGGTTGTCGCTACTAAAGGTAGGCTAGGAAGGGTAGGAAGGATGTGTCGGGAGAAGGTAGCCGGGTAAGTACTGTGTCCCGGTAAGGGCGCTTCCTTGAACCTGGGGGATACCGACTAGGTACTAGGCCTTAGCTGTTCCACTGAGTCGGGGAGAAGGTGTTCGGTACTGAGCCGTAGCCGTTCCTCGAAGCAGGAGTGAGAGGGGTAAGGAAGTAAATAAATAAGCCAGGTATTGACTAGAGTTGGGGGAAGTAGGAGTCGGGAGTGTAATGACTGGAGGCTGGCTTGACCACTGGGGACATCGAGACGGCGGCTTCGTGCTTTGTCCAGCGAGGGATCGAGAGAGAGGTCGAGCAGGTAGCTAGGTTCTTGTTCCTGAGTGCATGGCTGGAGGCTGGTCCTGAGAGAGCTTGAGTGTCCTGGAGAGAGCGCCGGATCGGAATGTGTTCTGCCCAGCAGGAACGCCCCTAGTCATAGGCCGAGGTCAGGGCGCCTCGGTCGAAGTCGGGGAAGCTCGGCTGAGCGCGCGTTCCTATTGGCTGTTCCTGGGTGCTTCTCATTGGTCCACCAGTGGTCGCCTGTCCAATCATTACATCTCCACAAAAGCAAAGAGTTTCTATCGTTTGTTACTTGGTGAACAGTAAAGCGCCTTAATTTAAGAATCATCTCAGCAAATTGATTTGGTGTGTAAACTCTGTTAACTCTTCGAACAACACATTTGGTGCAGCCAAATTTCGATCACAGTGTAACAATGAGTAACTGATCCCTGACGAACGAAAGTAGTGACGAGCAGTTTCGAATATTCCTCTCTCACTAAGATTCATCGAGAATCTTACAATACAATGATTTTTGTTTTTCCTGGAGTACCATCACTGAAAAGAATTATTTATTTATATATTTAAGAGCTTCGCAACTACGGTGAGTAAAGAATTAGATGCTATTTTCACTTGGAACTTAAGTTTTCTAATAATGTTGTATCATGGAGTAAGCCTCCTGTGTGAATTTCTTGGCCTCGCGTAAAACGTAAAAATTGGTTACATCTATGGTAAAATATGAGCACGAAACAAGACTAACACAATATTTACTGCAGAAACCCGTCATGTGATTACACTTGACGGGTTTCTGCAGTAAACGGTTTCAAGACAAAATAAAACCTATTTAGAAGATTGTCATTTCACATGTTTCTGCATAAGAAGGTGGGTCTAAAGTTGGTCATTCATAATCTGTAATAATATCATTTTTGAAAAAAAATGTCAGTTGACGAGTTTCTGAAATAAACGATTCAATTACATACACAAAAATTACTTAAATTAATTTTGATATTTTCTTCAGTATTGTTTTTTAGTTTATTTAATTCATTAAATAAAATATAAGTAACCTTATAATTGTATTAGTTTATTTTGTGAGAAGAAAGTATGAAAAATGATCAAATTATTTTTTATTTGAGGCAATGACTTCCAAAATGGGATAAATACACTTTTTCATCAAAATATTTTTTTTTTTAACAACGTTATTTTTTCCGCACGACGCAAAAACGTTTTTTGGGGGATTCATTAAATCTCATCAGAAATAAAGAAAAAAAGACCGACTCGCAGGAACTGCGTCATCTTAGCGCGGTTACGTACATCTCGAATAAATAGAATAGATTAGCATCACAAATCACAGGAAACTGACAGTAGCCAACTTACACTGAATAACACGGATAATTCTTAATCCTCATTCTTGTGGAAGGCTGAATAAGTCAATACAATTATGTACTGAAAACAACTTACTCTTCGACTACTGCTCAGAAGGCTCTATTCTAAACAACCAAAAATTAATTGTCATTTTAAGTATCTTGTTTTACTAGCAAATTCGTTTTATTGTTATAATCAACTGTAAATTTGTGCTTTATGGCGAATAAAATTCAATTCTGACGTGGGTCTTTCTATAAAATAAGAAATAACAATAACTTCAGTTGGAGGCTATGAGGAAGGTTATATAGACAGAATTCAAAACAAACTACGTCATCATGATTAGCCACAGCCATCTTGATTACCACAGCCACTCCAAACTTATTATTACCAAAACCTTTCACCGCTTCTTAGCTTATTATACTACTATACTAATTTTACTGATAAATGCAATTTAAAACTAGAAACAACCAACTACAAAGTGAGATAAACAAAGAGAAAACCCGTTTCAATAGACTTTTTTAACACTTTTTAAGCTTTAAGCGCTTATATCTCTGATTGACGTTGCCCCATCGAATATTACTTCAGAACATTTTTTGTAGAGAATTTAGTAAGCATTCGAATAGTCACCTTCCACTTACCACGATTTCCCAACCGTTATCGAGATATTTACGAAAAACGTATAAAGATCCTAAAACTTTTCATGTCTGTTAATAAAAAAAATGTTTTCGCATACTTCCTTAACTCCAAATATAACCAACATTTAAATATATCGGGTGGAATTAATTTCCAAGTTGTAGAAAATATTTCAACTGAATCCCGCGATTCTAAATACCCACAAAAAAATAATGACTTACAAAAACATTGATTCCACTTTTCTCAGGAACGGTTAGAGATATCGCCTTGAAAATGGTTTCATTCGTTTTCCTATGTTAAGAAACATATAAAACAAGTACCTGCAAGCAAATAAACTCAAAAACGTAAGCGTTACGAATTTTTTTGCGCGAATTTCGCCATAAACACTATCTTCCAGTAGGCGGATTCTGCTGGCTAACGAACTTGACCTTTCAAATCAGACGACAGAATTTTGTACCAAATTTCATTAAAATCGGACCATTTTTGAGCTTGCTAGAGCGCGAACAGACAAGCATATATATAAATATATACATATATATATATATATATATATATATATATATATATATATATATATATATATATACAAATTTTAGCCACCTATATTTTCGTGATCTATAGGATCTGAAACGAGAAAGTTTCTAGTCGGCACGTCCGGATCGCGTCATGAGGTCAACCTCACAAGCGGGTTCTCCCTATGGAGATAGGGAGTAACCGCGCTAAAATGTTAGTGCTACCTCGTAAATATTAATTTCCTAAAGAAACTATACTAGCATAGATGTTCTTTGTATCCCCTGAAAAGTTGTGAGAATTGGATATATCCTGTTTTGAAAGTCGACGCCTTACTTACTAAATTTTAGTTCTAAGCCATCACTACTCGAATTATAATTTTTGTGAAATTTTTCTTCATCACTGTTGCCTTCAGAATTTGAACTGACATCACCATCAGCAGTAGATTCTGAACTAATGTTAATTAAAAGTATATGAAATCATGTTTTTTGACGATTAGTTTACGATTTTTTTAAAATTTCTATAGTCTATATAAAAATAAAAAAATCACGTGTTTGTCTGTTTATCTGTTTGTTCCTTATACAAAGCCACACCGTTCGACTGATTTTGACCAAACTTGGCACACAGGTAGATCTTGATCCGGGGAGTGTCATAGGCTAAGTTAAAAAAAAAAAAAGTCCGTCACGCAGGAGCTGCATAACTAAGCACTTTCCTCAGAACTTGGGTAGTGTAGACTGCTTTTCAGAACAATTTGCTTAAAATGTCCAACATAAATAAAACAAAAACGTGAATAGTTCTCTTTTAATTTTGTAATGAGTAACTGATCAATTTGCTTCCAGAGTTATGTTTACACATGGTACCTACTACACTACGTAATAAATACAAAAAAAAATCATATTATCGTATTTTGATCTAACGCAGGAACAGGATACAGTCCCTCTAGTGGTAGAAAGCGCTCCTTGCGGCGGCATTGTGAACCTACGTCTGCCGGGCTTTACTATTGAAATATATTACAAAGTAAACCCCCCTTTCCGATTAACCGATTCAGCTCATTTTTACAAAACTTCTTTCTCATGAGTTACCCACGACGTATACCGCGTTTCGTTACAATACAGCAGAAATTACGACCAGTATGAGTATATTAGAAATTTGGGTCCGGAGTAACCCCCCCCCCCCCTCCTAATGAACCGATTTAGTTTATTTTTACAACACATATTAACCTGTAGATTACTACTACGAATGCAGAGTTTCCTCAAAATATACCAAAAATGACGGCTGGTAGTGGCGAATTGGTATTGCGGGTCCGGAGTAACCCCCCTCCTAATGAACCGATTTAGTTTATTTTTACAACACGTATTTACCTGTAGATTACCACTACGAATGCCGAGTTTCGTCGACATATACCAAAAATCACGGCAGGTAGTGGCGAATTGGTATTGTGGGTCTGGAGTAACCCCCCCCCCCCTCCTTATAAACCGATTTAGTTCATTTTTATATCTCACTTTTCTCTCTATATTACCACTACGAATACCAAGTTTCGTTGAAATATAATAAATATTACGGCTGACAAGGTCAAAGTAGTGTTTTGGGTTCGGGGTAACCCCCCCCCCCCCCCCTTCCGGTGGACCGATTTTGGTGGTTAACGAACTCGTTCAATCGTTTGCTAATTGAATGCTATATACCAAATTTCGTGACGAAAAAACAAAAACTCTGGCCGCTATCGTGTTAACAGACGTATATATATATATAAATTTTAACGGGGGTCATTTTCGGTGTCTACTAGGTAGGATCGATAAAGATTTTAAGAAACTTTTCAAAAATTCCGTCATGAGTGCAACCTCAATAGCTACTTTCCTTCGGAGGAAAGTGCTAAAACTTAGTAAAATCGTCTAGGACTCACAGTTCGGAGGTCACAGGTTCGAAACTGTGAAACCCAACAGTTACAGATTTGCTTTATTATACTTTAATATTATGTATTTGGTTTCTAATTTATTTTTGCTTTTCTAGATGCAGCATTTGAACCAATTAGTTGCTGGTGTAGCATGGCACGCCGGGGAACAGCTATATACCAATATTTTCTGAGCATATGTCTTGGACTTTGAGGCCCATTAAAATTCACTTTAGAACGTTTTGCGTAGAGACGTTGCCAAGGTTTGCAATGGTCACCTTACACTTACCACGATTTATCTCCAAAAACCATATTCAAGTGGAAGTGCTGGTTAACGAATTAGACCAACGAAATGAGACATTTGTAGAAAATATCGTAAAAGCGGACAATTTTTTAGCCCATGAAGTGAGAACAGAAATTTGTATATATGTATTCCGATTTTGTTCGCGCGAATTTCGCACCGAAAATAATCTTTTGGTGGACGGATTCTGCTGGTTAACGAACTTGATCTTTCAAATTAGACGAAAGATTTTTCTACAAAATGTCATCAAAATTGACTATTTTGGAGACGGTGGGACAGTGAACAGATAAATATATTTTTTTATTTATTTCCTTCCCTGAGTAACCCTTAAGGAAGGGAGTTCATTTTTATTTTCGACATGTGCCTTACATGACAAATGTATATAGCATGTAATTGATTACATAAATATAATATATATATATATATATATATATATATATATATATATATATATATATATATATATATATATATATGAGTAGGTGAGATGCAAAACTCGTTCGTTCCACAGAAACATATTTTTAAGGTAGCTCAAAAATCTCGAAACTGCGTCTTGCAGAGTGACCAGATAGAAATGTTTCTTTTTGCCCTCGAAAGGTACATCTTTATGTTTAAAGATATATGTTATATTTCAACATATGTTGAAATATCTTTTATAATCTAATGCCATCTCAATTTTTCTAAAAATGGAACGAACGAGTTTTGCACCTCACCTCCTCATATATTATGTATATGAAAATTTGAACCATCGTTATATTCGTGATCTAAGGTTCTGAAACATGAATGTTTTTAGTCTGAACTTCCGGATTGCGTCATGAGGTCAACATCATAAGCGGGTTTCCCCTATAGGGGAGGGAGGAACCTCGCTAAAACTAAATCTAATTATGAAAAGGCAGTTTTTCATAAGGGCTATATATAAATCGTTAAAAGTATGTTTTATCCCCTACACTCTCCACTCACCCTCCCAGCTCCACCCCTACCTCTGGATTTGTCTCCTATGCTCCTGATTTTGTGTGGAATAATGAAATAATAGGTTCCCATTTTTTGACCCCTAGACTTAAGTAGTATTTCCTCGTATCCCTCAATAATAAACTGTCGTTGTTCTTGGAGGAAGTCCTTTTGGCATGAAGATAGGGAAGCTGGTTCCAAGTCGACAGTTGTCCAGCCCACTACGGGAGGACCGTCCGAAATTGGTTGGACACTAACTATCCATTGCTGTGGATACCGTCCATAAGGACTTTTCCCTCCCAGTGAAGTACTGCCTGTATGTTGACGATTTGCTCATAAATGTAACAACCAACAATTTACCACAAGGAGCATTATGACTACAAGGTGTTATAAATAATCTTAAAAAAGGAGTGTAATTAACGGACTACATTTTTCAACACAAAGCATAATATTTACGAAAAAAATACGAACACCTCCAATAGAATTAACATTAAACAATACACCTACTAGTTTTCTTAATAACATTAAATTTTACGACTGATTTTTGTTCACAAGTTAACATGGGTACCTCACCTCAAAAGTCTCGTTGATAGATGTAAAAGTTCTCTACATCTTTTAAAGATTCTTTGCAAGAGGAAGTGGGGTGGAGATAGTAGTGTAATGCACAGAACATATACCAGGTTTCTTCTGGACTATAGAAGGTTTGCATACTCATAGCCCAGTTTACAGAAAATGTACTTACGTATTAGCTTCAATGCAGGTAAAGATGTGGGTCTGAGAGATCTGGATCATCACCGGGTCAGAGAGCTGGATCAAGGCGTCAATTCAGTTTTTGCCAATATGTCGACGGGATTATCAACTATTTGGGTTGGCTAGAGTTTTGATATAACCTTCAGCGAGCACGCGTAGCACTTATGTTAATAGGATAATTGCTATGCGTTTCCGCTCGCTAAAGGTTATATCGAAACTCTAGTCAATCCAACTCGTTGATAATACAGATCAAGGATTGTTTTTCGGTGGATAATGGACCGATATGCAATTTAACATTGCTTCGAAACAATCTCTTTAATCCTTGCTATTCTGTTGTCGCCAACAAACTTGGAAATTGCGTAAAAAACACCATTGTACAAATGAATTGCACTCTAAACTTAGTTACTAAGTTAGTAGCTACTATTATACGAATAGCTACAGGAGCCTTTAAATCAAGCCCAGCTGCAAGCCTTTTCGCTGAGAACGGAGAACCACCATTAGAGTACAGACGTATGATAAACTATTTAAAATTGAGTTTAAAAATGAAATATATAAATAGCCAATGCGCCCCCACAATACCTAGGAAACGATCAAATAATAAAAATTAAAATTTCATTATAATTATCAAAGAAATCCATCAAGGCAACGACACCTCCTCGTTAGAGCACAAACTTACTCAATCAACTCCCTAATCCACAACGCAACAACCTTTCTTATAACTCCTTCCACGTACACTCCATGGACTCTACAAAACATGAAATTTGATCCAAACCTGACAAAATATAAAAAATCTAACCCCACATCATCACTTTTATACAAAACTATATTCAAGACATTTCTATTAAATAGCACTGACACTGCATTCATTTACACTGACGGTTCGAAAACCAACGGAGGTACCGGCAGTGGCAGTAGTTGGGAACAAAAATATAATGGTAAAACTACCCAATATAACAAGCATTTGTTCAGCTGAACTGCAAGCCATCTCACTCGGCTTAGAACAAACAAATGATGTAAATACTGACAGAATAACAATATGTACGGACTCAATGAGTGCATTACATTCATTACAGAACATTTACTGCCACAACCCAATAGTTCAACAAATCCTGGAACAAATACACAACATAAATAAACAAGTCACTATTTACTGGCTCCTAAGAGACAGAGTGTTGATATTAAACAGAGCACTGTACAACAGGACGTTTTATATCAAGACATGCAACTTGAAGCCAGTATGTTTATCCTTAAAAAATGGCAGCGATCTTGGAATGGAACGACAGACAACAAGCCCTCACGCCCTTGGATTTCTTCGCACGGGGACACGTCAAAGATTTGGTTTTTAGAGAGGCCATTAGCCCAAGAGATAGGTCTGTGGACAGCTGACAGCAGGGCAATGCACTAAGACCATCCATTCTGTCAATGTGCGATGTGATGCCTGCATTGCTGCAAGGGGCCAAGGTGAGGAGGGTAGGGCCATGTCTAGATTGGTCATGGACTGAAAGGAATCGATACAGTGGAAAATAGTCAGCTGATCAACAATCAACTTGGCAAACGATTTTATTATAAACATATGACATGTCAATTATCGATCAGCTGACTATTTTCCACAATATTGATTCCTTTCAGTTTATGACCAATCTAGATATGGCTCTTTTAACATATTAGAATAGAAGCAGTTATTGGTGAGTTTTGCTAATTTGTGAATAAAATAAAATCTCAAAAAGAACTAATAGTTTAAGAGCCACAACAGGAAACTGATTTTAGCCTAAGCAGGAATTACTCTATTATTATTCTCAAGGTTTGCTATTGGAAACATATAACATTGTTTAACCACTTAAAAAGATAGGTAAACAGAGGCAAAAAAATTGTCTCTCCAAAAAATAAGCACTTATTTCTCCGATTGACATCGCCCCATCGAAAATGACACCAGAATATTTTTCTTATGGAATATAGTAAGCTTTCGGATGGTTACCTTTCACTTACCACGATTTCCCAATCACTTTCGAGATATTTTAAAAAATATACCAAGATCCGAGAACTCTTCATGTTCATTAATATTTTTTTTTTTTTTTCTATTACCTCTTTACCTCCAAACGCAACCAAAATTTTAATATCTTAGATTAGATGAATATCAATCATTTGGAAGAAGTTTCAACTGAATCAGACGTTTCTGAATACCAAAATGACAATTAGTTTTATCAATTTTTCTCATTAACAGAACCGCACTAAAAATATCATTGCCTTTAATTTAAGTTCATTTATAAATAATCTCGCAAGATTCATCAGAGTCTGTACTTGCTTTACTTTTCTCTGCTGTTACTCCATAGCTTTCCATGTACTGCATCGTAGCAAACATTCAAGTATTCAGCAGGCCAAGGTATTTGAAAGTAACAAGACTACAATCCACATTTTAGCACTTTCCTCCGAAGGAAAGTAGCTTTGAGGTTGGACTCATGACGGAATTTTTGAAAAATTTCTTCAAATCTTCATCGATCCAACCTAGTAGACACCAAAAATGACCCCCGTTAAAATTTATATATATATATATATATATATATATATATATATACATATATATATATATATATATATATATATATATATATATATATATGTGTGTGTGTGTGTCTGTTAACACGATAGCGGCCAGAGTTTTTGTTTTTTCATCATGAAACTTGGTATATAGCATTCAATTAGCAAACGATTGAACGAGTTCGTTAACCACCAAAGTCGGTCCACCGGAAGGGGGGGTTTACCCCAAACCCAAAACACTAATTTGACTATGTCAGCCGTAATAGTTGTTATATTTCAACGAAACTCGGTATTCGTAGTGGTAATCTACAGGTAAATATGTGTTTTAAAAATAAACTAAATCGGTTCATTAGAAGGGGGGGGGGGTTTACTCCGGACCCAAATTCCTAATATACTCATACCGGTCGTAATTTCTGCTGTATTGTAACGAAACACGGTATACGTCGTGGGTAACTCATGAGAAAGAAGTGTTGTAAAAATGAGCTGAATCGGTCAATCGGAAAGCGGGGGTTTAATTTGTAATATATTTCAATAGAAAAGCCCGCGAGACATAGGTTCACAAAGCCGCCGCAAGGAGCGCTTTCTACCACTAGAGTGACTGTATCCTGTTCCTGCGTTAGATCAAAATACGATAATATGAGGTTTTTTGTATTTATTACGTAGTGTAATAGGTACCATGTGTAAACATAACTCTGGAAGCAAATTAATAATTGATCAGTTACTCATTACAAATTTAAAAGAGAACTATTCATGTTTTTATTTTATTTATGTAGGATATTTTAAGCCAATTGTTCTGGAAAGCAGTCTACACTACCCAAATTCTGAGGAAAGTGCTTAGTTATGCAGCTCCTGCGTGACGGACTTTTTTTTACAAAAAGGGGCCACTGGTTCAATTTATCCCTGAATAAACCTCCACTGAATTTGCATAGATTTAATCCTTACTAAATGTAGAAGTTTTCGGGTATGTATTGAATCTGTAGTCCGTTAGGGGGCTGAGGAAAAAATTTGCAAGAAACCTCTGATTCATTGAGAAAACCAGAAGCACGTTATACGACGTCCAGAAAGTATCTTCTGTCAATAGCTTTAATGAATTAAATCACTATTTTTTTAAAGGAAATTTTGTCTATTTTATATTGGCATGATTAGAATTTAATTATCTTGAACCGTTTTGGAGCAATCCTTCCTTATTTAATAACAAGCATAACTACGTTAAAAAAACAGAAAGTTGGACATAACTTATTTTCCCTTCGGTATCGTACCTTACTTCTAATGATGTTTTTTGTTGGAAATGATGTATAAAATCACCTTCTAGAGTTTGGCTACATATACCTGGATCACCCTGTATATGTACATATATTTGAAATGTAAATATTGATTAATAAATTTTTTATTTTTATCAATTTTCAATACAGAAGTTTTATTCAAGTATGAATTAAATTTGAATTATTATCAATTATAATTGAATAAATATGCCATAAAGATCAAACAAAATAACATTTTAAATTGCAGATAGAAGATGTGAAAATACACACGGTACCGGTAGCTCTACTGCCCATTGGTGCAGGTTTGCATAACTTGCCCACGCTGCCATGTGGATCCGGTAGATTTTTACTGGGCATGTAAAAACCGTGAATTTAATTATTTCCCCTCTTTTCAGCAGCAATGTTTTATTTAAAAAATGACTAAAATCAATTAAAACACCAAAAATTTTAAAAACAGCAAGTACAGGGGTCTCCCGTAGTCTAGTGGCTAGCGCGCTGGATTCATAAGCGGGAGATGGTGGGTTCGATTCCCACCTCCGGCAGGAATTTTCTCATCTCAAGGCTCGCTGGGAAAATTCCTCGCTGCACCCTGGATGTCGGCGCTAATGACCTAGAAGTAGATGCGCCGTAAAAAAAAAAAAAAAAAAAAAAAAAAAAAAAAAAGCAAGTACTATGCCTGCATTGAATTTGTTACTATAGGATATTGTTAAGGTATAATTTATATTTCAAAAACCTTTATTTCAAAACAAAATAAATATATTTTAACAATATATTAAAAATATTTTAACAAAATGTTTTTAGTGGGTCAAATTTACAAAAATTATGACAATAAATAAGAATAAAGGTTAACTTTTGATGTATACTTTTAATAGAGAAGAGAGGCTTCATTTGGCTTCCATCTATGGCTAGAATGTAACTCCTAAAGCGTCTGGCATAATCAGGTGGATACAGAAGAAACTTTATCATAAAACTAGCACTGCTGTCGACAGAAGCCGAACAAACATCGACATTGAACCAGTCAAATGAGGAAGTTTAAATACCAAGTACATTAGCATTTGAACGACTGTTCGAACATTAAACTCCAATAAATTAGCCTTTGAATAAACATTGGAGGCCCGTTGCATGAGCACTCTGTGCCAAAAGTCATGGGTTTAAACAATTTATTTAAGTCAAGAAAGTTAATGGTGAAGATATGTCTATTACTGAGGACACTTCGAACAATTATTTATTATTTTGTTTTTATACAAAAACGTGGACATGCCCACTTTTTCATCTTTTAATATCAAATACAAGATTTCTCTGATTTTCAGAGGAATCCCATCCCATAGAGGATGTAAGTAATAAATGCATTTAGAAATACCCAAGCACTGCCATAAAGCAATTATATCTTTGGTGAAAAATTTGTTGAACACTCAGAAATACCACCTTCTTCCTACTCCACAGACCCGTAACTTGGAGATTGTACTCAATAACTCTTTATGCTGTTTATTCATAGTATTAAGGCGATGAAATTAAAACCAGTCATTTTCTCCACCGAGTTCGTGCCTCAATGATGTATAGAGAATGTCTCTGGGTTTGGGTTTTGGTCGTGGATCTTCCTCGATCTCTGACTGGATAGCACCTGTTTTACCAAGCATCCATTCAAGTTCTGTAAAAGAATGAAAACATATTTCAAAGAAAACAGTACATAAAAAAGTTAACAGCAAAACAAAATCTCCATAGTAAAAAGTAAATAAATTTTATGCAATAAAAGGTGTGGTATTTTATCTTAACAGTTTTATTATGAGCTTTGGCATCATTCTAATAAGATAAACAACTCTCAGGAACTGTGTTGTCTTAGCCGCGGTTCCATTCATATGCCTAGTGTCATTAGCAAAGGAATAGAAGCAGTTATTGGTAGGTTTTAATCTTTCATTAAAAATATAAAATAATATCTCAAAGAGAAGAAACATTTAAGGCACCACAACTGGAAACTGACAATAGCCTAAACGGAAATAACAGCCCCCCGAGGGGTCTCCCGTGGTCTAATGGCTAGCGTCTTGGATTCATAAGCGGGAGATGGTGGGTTCGATTCCCATCCTCCGGCAGGAATTTTATCATCGCACGGCTCGCTGGTAAAATTCCTCGCTACACCCTGGATGTCGGCGCTAATGACCAAGATGTAGATGCGCCGTAAAAAAAAAAAAAAAAAAAAAAAAAAAAAAAAAAAAAAAACAGCCCCCGTTTCCCATTTTCATACCTTGTTTTACTAAAATTCTCATTTTATTCTTAAACGTAATTTAACACAAAAAATTACCAATATAAAAAAAGGCCGACTCACAGGACCTGTGACAACTTAGCGCTGTTCTGTACGTCTCGAAGAAATCGGATAGATTAGGCATCACAAAGCACAGGAATCTCCCTCATTCTTAAGGAAGGCTCTATAAGTCAATACAATTATGTACTGAAAATGTACTCACTCCCTCTTCGTCTACTGCTCAGAAGGCTCTATTCCAAATAACCAAAAATTTGTTGTGAGTATCTTGTTTTACTAGCAAATTCATTTTACTGTTAAAAATCAATTGTAAATAAGTACTTCATGGTGAATAAAATTCCATTCTCTCGTGGATTAAATCTTTAAAATAAGAAATAATTATAACCAGTTGTAGGAGTATGACGAATCTTATGTAGATAGGAGAATTAATAACAAATGTATGTATATGCCATCATGATTAGCCACAGCCACTCTAAGCTTATTACCAATACGTTTCTCATTTTCTTACATTCTTTTACTAAAATACTAATTTTACTGATAAATGCAATTTAAAATAAAAACAAACAATTAAAAAGTCAGTTGAACAAAGAACAAAACCGGTTCAAAAGAACCAACCTATCAATTTCGAAGTTTTATGCACTTATTTTTTTATTTATTTATTTTTATTTTTTTTTTAAGTTTTATGCACTTAATGACATCGCCCCATCGAAAATTGCTTCAGAACATTTTTTGTAGAACATTTAGTAAGCTTTGAAATATTGACCTCCACCTTAACATGATTTCCCAACCGTTTTCTAGGTACTTTAGAAAATATACCAAGATCCGAGAACTTTTCAAGTCTATTAATATATATATATATATATATATATATATATATATATATATATATATATATATATATATATATATATGTTAACTTTCAAGCTGCTTCGCTGGGAATTAGATGTGTTTTCTGCAACTCGGCTTCTTTCTCCAGCGGTCTTTCTCCTCCTTTCATCGCAATATTTCGCCGGATTCCTCTCCGGCTTCTTCTGGCAGTCACTCATCCTTGCTGGTTGGTAAGGGAATGAGCTCGTCAGCGGTTTGGGCCCTTCTTATCCTTCTTGGTCGGAGACTATGCGAGCCAATGAACTGGGGAGGCTCTGGGCCAATCGGGTTTCCTCTGTCTATGTTAGGTTCCTCGGTCGTCCGTTTGGGGCGCTGGTGGTCCTGTATGAGTGGGTTATCTCCAGTCTTCTTCAGGATGGCTCGCCAGGTGCTGGAGAGGATGAGTCCTTCTTCTCTATTGAAGTTGGCTGGATTTTTGTGGATCTCAATCGCCTCTCTGATGAGTCTCCTGTTCAGCGTGTCTTCCTTAGCCAGGGTCTTGGCTTGATCAAACAGGACTTCTCTGGGGCACTCTTCTCCATGTGTTGCCACAGCAGAAGTTTTGGTGCGTCCCAGCCTGTAGTCTGCGGCGTGTTGCGCGATCCGAGTGGCTATCTTCTTCCCTGTCTGTCCTATGTACACTTTCCCGCAGTCACATGGTAGAAGATATACACCCTGGTCTTGCAACCGCTGCTTGTCCTTGCTTTTGCTCAGCCAATCCCCGATTTTGTTCAGCGGCTTGTAGGCGACCTCCATATCCTGTTTCCTAAATAGTCTTTACTTACGTGATCTCAGAAAAAGAGAAGACATCATTATCACGAAGGCTGATAAGGGCAACATGACTGTGATTCTCGACAGACCAACATATGAGAAGAAAATGGAAAGTCTCATATCCCCAGACACGTACGAAAAAGAAAAGACGGACCCCACCAGACGGATCGAAAATAAAATAAAAAAGATTTTAAAAGAAAAGATAACGGACGAGACTCAAATAGCACAGATGGCACCCGGTGACTCGAGGATTCCAAGGATTTATGGATTACCCAAAATCCACAAAGAAGGAGCACCCCTAAGACCAATTGTCTCGATGATCGGAGCGCCGACCTATAGAGCCAGCAAGGTGCTAGCACGAGCTCTAAAGCCATACACAGGCGAGTCCTTCTCGGCCGTCAAAAATTCGATGCATCTGGTGGAGATATTAAAGAATACGAAACTAGAGGATGGAGATTTATTGGTCAGTTTTGACGTGGAGTCCCTCTTCACCAACCTTCCAGCCAAAGATGCAATCCAGCTTATAAAGGACAACAAATATTTGGAAGGTGGGATGATGGAACTAGCTGAGCTGGTCCTATCATCGTGCTATTTCCAGTATAAAGACATTATCTACAGGCAGAAGGATGGAGTGGCCATGGGCAGCCCCCTATCACCAGTTGTGGCTGACATTTTCATGGAGGACTTCGAAAGGCGACTGATCGAGGGCAGCGAACACAAACCGAAGCTTTGGCTACGATACGTGGACGATGTCTTCGCAATCTGGCAGCATGGTGCAGAGGAACTCGAAAAATTCCTCCATCTCATGAACAATTTGCACCCGGCCATCAGATTTACCGTCGAAGAAGAGAAGGACGGCAGATTGCCTTTCCTGGATCTCCTGATCATGAAAGGAACCAACGGTGAACTGGAGCACACTGTATACAGAAAACCCACGGCCACAGGAAGATACCTCCACGCTGATTCTCACCACCACACAGCACAAAAAATGGGAGTGGTTAAGACACTGGCACACAGAGCTATAACTCTGTGCAGTAACCAATCACTCCTAAGATCAGAACTCAGTCAACTGACGGATGACTTAGCCGGGAATGGATACGACAGGAAGAAGTTGGCCCGAACAATAAGGATGGTGGAAAATCGCCACCGTGATGAGAGCAACCGGAGGGAAACACAACCCAGAAGCAGAATTACCCTACCTTATGTCAGCGGGGTCAGCGAGAAGCTAGGCAGACTATTTAGGAAACAGGATATGGAGGTCGCCTACAAGCCGCTGAACAAAATCGGGGATTGGCTGAGCAAAAGCAAGGACAAGCAGCGGTTGCAAGACCAGGGTGTATATCTTCTACCATGTGACTGCGGGAAAGTGTACATAGGACAGACAGGGAAGAAGATAGCCACTCGGATCGCGCAACACGCCGCAGACTACAGGCTGGGACGCACCAAAACTTCTGCTGTGGCAACACATGGAGAAGAGTGCCCCAGACAAGTCCTGTTTGATCAAGCCAAGACCCTGGCTAAGGAAGACACGCTGAACAGGAGACTCATCAGAGAGGCGATTGAGATCCACAAAAATCCAGCCAACTTCAATAGAGAAGAAGGACTCATCCTCTCCAGCACCTGGCGAGCCATCCTGAAGAAGACTGGAGATAACCCACTCATACAGGACCACCAGCGCCCCAAACGGACGACCGAGGAACCTAACATAGACAGAGGAAACCCGATTGGCCCAGAGCCTCCCCAGTTCATTGGCTCGCATAGTCTCCGACCAAGAAGGATAAGAAGGGCCCAAACCGCTGACGAGCTCATTCCCTTACCAACCAGCAAGGATGAGTGACTGCCAGAAGAAGCCGGAGAGGAATCCGGCGAAATATTGCGATGAAAGGAGGAGAAAGACCGCTGGAGAAAGAAGCCGAGTTGCAGAAAACACATATATATATATATATATATATATATATATATATATATATATATATATATATATATATATTAATAGAAACCGTATAAATTTTAACGGGGGTCATTTTCGGTGTCTACTCGGTAGGATCGATAAAGATTTGAAGAAATTTTTCAAAAATTCCGTCATGAGTGCAACCTCAATAGCTACTTTCCTTTAGAGGAAAGTGCTAAAAGGTGCAAATGGTAGGTTATCATTATAGAAAAATAATTAGATGAACGTAATAGTTTAATAGTTTTATATCAACATATATACAATCCACATTGACATAAAATTTTTCTACATTGATAAATAAATAAGCTCACTAATTTGTTAAGATTTATAAATTGCAGGCATGGTAATTGTTGTTTGATATATTCTCCATACAGCTTCTCTAGATAGTGTTGATGAGGCTATCGCAAAGACTGACACTAAAGCAGACACTATGTAGAATGATGCTGTGAGGGAAGGTTCCCAGCCATTCTAGTGATCCCAGTTTTTCTTTATCCTTGCCGGAGTGTGGTTGTGCAAGCCGGTGGCTTCGACTAGGATTTTTATGCAGTGAAAGATTTATAAACTTGGAGATGGAGATAGTTAGACGTTGTAGTGATACGAAGACAAGGTATGGTTGGGATTCTTCCTTCAAAGAAATCTTCTTCCTGAAGGTCTGACGTTTTTTTCTCCTAGCCGAATCCCAACCATACCTTGTCTTCAGATTTATAAAACTTGATCGCTATCTCGTTGAATTCTCATGTCAGTGACAGTACATGCCAGGCTATTATCGTCATCATGCAAATAGTGGACCCGAGAATAAAATAAGTTGCCTTCTAAAGTGGTATCATTTTAGGAAAATTCATTGAAGGCTGTGTCCAGCATTATTGAAGGTAGAAATTACTATTCCACATGCATGTAGATCTTTACTTATTGGTGAGTGTTAATGTATGTTAATGGTTTTATGTCTTATTTGAAAAGTATGTTCAGGATTAAATAGTTTTCAATTACTTCGAACCCACGAAATAGAGTCTCATGCTAACAATCCAGGCAACAAATGCTTAAAAACAACTATATAGGTGAAAATTTTTGGAACACAATTTTTGACTTCGTAACTTTGTTTGGGCTGGATAGGAGGAACATATCAAAAGTCCTCACCCATAGCCTTTGTGCCGGGGGGAGGGGGGGTTTAGAAGGTCCCATTTTCCGGGTTTTCATTTATATCTTGGAAACCCTGCGTCCTAGTGACTTGACTATTCTATAACAAATGAAAGCTTATTAAATATGCTACAAGTTCAACTCAATAAAGTTTTTCGAGATATCTTTATTTTTCTAAATATCCGCTCTTGAATGTCTGTCATTTTGGGAAAAAAACACACTTTTTTCTATTCTCGACCAGATATCTCTTCAACGATGAACCTAAAAAATAAATGTTGGCTATAGGGTTGGAGAGCATTCCATGTGCTTTAATAATATATATTACTTTACTATTTTATGTATTTTCTTCCAAATGGTATAAACGCACTCACATGGTCTTAGCAAAACCATTGCCAATATAATGGACAAGATCTTATCTAATTGAGTGTGAATAACTGGTCAGTGGGCCCAAAATTATATATTTTGTGCTATTTATACGTCCGTACTCACTATATTTACATAATGGAGTATATTTTGGACAATACATTGACTGGAAAAGGTGAGAAATTGAAAGGTTCATTGGTCGACAGTTGTCGCCAGATATCACGAGGAACACTAAAACTGTTTTCACGTTTGAAGGAAAATACATAAAATAGTAAAGTAATATATATTATTGAAGCGAATGGAATGCTCTACAACCTTATAAACAGCATTTATTTTTTGGGTTCATCGTTGAAGAGATATCCGGTCAAGAATGGAAAAATGTGTGTTTTTTCCCCAAATGACAGACATTCAAGAGCGGATATTTCAAAAACTAAAGATATCTTGAAAAACTTTATTGAATAGAACTTTTAGCAAATTTAAAAGCTCGGGTTTCCGAAATATAAATGAAAACCCGAAAAATGGGACCTTCTACCCCCCCCCCTCCGCACAAAGGCTATGGGCGAGGACTTTTGATATGTTCACCTCCTATCCAGCCCAATCAAAGTTACGAAGTCAAAAATTGTGTTCCAAAAATTTCCATCTATAACTGTTTGTTGCCTGGACTACTAAAGAAACATTTTACTATATTGCCGTGACAAATTATAAATTTTCTGTGTAAAAGGATCGAGCACATTTTATTTTAATATGAATTTAGCCATACAAAAATATCATTATATTACGGCGAACTAACGTGGGTCTTCCTTTCGTAAATTCTCTTGAAAATAAATATATATATTTTCTATGTAAAAATTATCATTATAATAAATGTATAAATTTGAACCATCATTATATTCGTGATCTATGGGTTCTAAACATGAAATTTTCTAGTTGGCACTTCCGAATTGCATCATAAGGTAAACCTCATAAGCGGTATTCCTCTCTATGGAGGGAGGGAGGAACCGCGCTAATAAAGATTATTTCAAGTATTTAATTTTTAGAAAAATTTCTTCACCAGACCAGAATTTGTACATAGAAACTTGTATTTCATTTTTAGATAAAGTACCAATAAAACCTCTGGTTTTTATAACACAACATGGCAATTTCATGTTTAATAAAATATTAATACTCTGTGCCAAAGGGTCGTTGGTTCGATTCCCACTAGGGGTGGTGTCTTTTCTTTAGAAAAAAGAAAAGGCATCAGCCCTATCCTGGTTAGAAAAGGGTGGTAACCTATAGATAACCTGTCCTAAAGTTTGTAGTTAATAATAAATGGACGTTAAAATTTAAGAATAATAAAATTAAAATATTAATGAAAAATTGTACATGTCCTTGTTGAGAGTAAGTGGATGAAATAGACTAATTAAATACCTTCAGAAGTTATATCTTCACGGCGGAATTGAGCAGGTCCTATGAATTGTGCTTTCATCACTCCTTCCAAGTAGATAAATATAGTAGGAAGGTTTTTATCTGGGTAGTTGGGAATGCATGTAGTCGATATGCTCTTGAGGAATTTCGTTGCAGGGAATTTTCGAGCTAATTCCGTCAAATGCATATTTAAGAGAGCACACAATGGTATCCTGTAATAGAGAAATCATTGAATGAAAGTAATATTTAAAAAATAGAAAAATATATACAGTAATTTATATTAATATGGTTACAAGGCTCAATTCACATTAAGCAAACAATCACCGATTAAGTGGCTTATAGTTCGGAAACTTTTAATTTATTCTAGTGTCACCAAAATAGCTTTAAACATTTCCCCAGGAAAACGTAAAAAAATTGAGAAAAAATAGTCTTTGTCTGAGAAATGGAAAACGTCACCGCTAGAGTGGTCTATGTTATTCCAAGGTACCCTACACTGCGCCCGTCTGCTCCCCACTCTTCATGCGTTACCTTGCTTAGAGACCGCTCTTCAAGACTTCTATTCCTAATAAGCTATTAATTATAGGGCATGTCGCATATTTGTTATTAGCCTATTTCTCATTAGTTTTGATGGAAAGAACTCATGTCTTTCATTATCAGCACTTTTTTGGTGGATAATTCTTTTTTTTTCTTTTTTTTTTTTCAGTTTTGTTTTATCAACAGTCAAAAATTCCATAAATACTTGTGTTTGTGATCTATCTACCATTTTTATATGGCGAAGATTTGATCACTGACGGTAAAAGGACTGCAGAGATTGTACAGAAGTTAACTTGTAGAATCAGTATTTATTGAACTTATGCATAACTCTATGGAGGGGGTGTAGGCCAAAACTCATCAACATATTTATGGTTAGTGGGTTACTTAAATTTTGATTGATTGAGAAAATATGGAGATGATGGGCTGCTGATGAAGGTTGAGATGAGATGGTTTTGCTGGATCTTCAGAATGATAAAATAAAGAGAGGTACCTGGTCTTGTAATATTATGCTTAACGCGTTCACTGCCCACACGCCCCAGGAGCCGGGGCGAGCTATACCTTCGCCAGGTGCCCTCGCCCCGGCTCCCGGGGTCTCCTACTACCTACCGTATTATTGCTCTAGCACAGGCTGGGCATCTCGCAGAGGGGTTTAGATTGCTTCTGGGCATTGCTAAGTGTACAAGTCTTGAGGGAATGTCATTGGTTCCTGAAGAAATTACTTTTTTTCGACAATTTCTTCAAAATTTACGTTAGTATCCAATAACAATAAATTAAATGTGTAAAACATTTTTATAATTATTCAGTACGGTTAATAATTGTAGAAAGTTGTTCTTTAGTTCCTAGAATGTCTGGACGTAGTGGAAAAAAACAACAGCAGTCATGGATTTTATTCAAGGTTGTCATTTTTTTTTAATATATACATAACAAAAAATTATCTTCATAACAGTTATAACAGATGTTGTTGCTTTAATTCTGATTTAATTAAATGAATAATTATTTGTTTTAGTGTCATGGTTTTCATCTTTATAGTATATTTATTGGTTTACTAAAAATCGATTTACGGAAAGTGAAGCTACGTTGACTAGTCAGCTCAAAAGCGTCTACTACTTTCGGGCTGACTAGTTGTTTGTGTTCCTTCAGGTACGAAATTATGAGTATTTGTGTCATTAAATTATAAAAATGGAGGAAAGAATTTAGGAACATTCTTATAAAATATTTTCTGGCATAACCCTAAAAAGGAAAAGTTCAGAAAAAGGTATTATACTTTATTTTTATTGAATGTTCAGGAGTCATTTTATATTTTTAGAGTAATAAAAACTGCTTTATTTTCACAGTAGAGGAAATTCGATGACATAATTTTCAATGCCTCTGATGACGAATTGGAATTCAACTCGTAAATTAGGAATCGAAAAAAAATTGAGATTGCTCATTTTTCAAGTAATGCTGCTAAATTCACATTTTTTGTACAACGCATTAGAGGGCCTGCCAAATCTATGAGCCTCTATGACTTCAGACTGGCGGTAATAGAAGAACTAGTCGACGGACTGCCTCAAATTTGCCGGAACCTGGTCTGAAAGGTTAGAAAGGGTAAACAATTAGGAGGAGGTGTAAAAACTGATCGGAAAAACAGAAAATTATAGAAAACATGCTGTATTGCTGTACTCATTGCTCGAATCAATAAGGAGTTTAGGTGTCTGCTTTAGGGAATTTCATAACTAGAAGTAAGAATTGTTAGTATAAGTATAGGAATCAATAATTAGAATAGTATGTTAGGAAGCGTAGATCGTCGGGGTTTCGGTCAATGTTCTTATTCAATAAAACACATTTTATATGCTTTATTGTTGTGTTTTATTGAATAAGAACATTGACCGAAACCCCGACGATCTACGCTTCCTACTTCTGAACGGTCGACCATATCTTCTCGAATAGTATGTTAGTTAGTAAGATATTAGGAGCAGAAGGTAGATATTAAATAATAGTTATAGGTTTTACTAATAAATTAGGAAAATTGAAAATAAATAAAATAAAGTAATACTGCAAAATAAATTGCACCTACATCGCGTGTTTATTTATACAATAAAAGCATATTATATTAACTTGGGCATAAGTATAATATCACTCTATTTGCATTTCTACAATAGATTGCCCAACAAAGACAATGATACGAACCATTTCAGGTAACTGTGTGTGACTAGAGTTGGTGCCCACGCCCCGGCTACCGGGGTGAGACTTCGCACGGTGCCCTCGCCCCGCTCCCGCGGCGTGCTTCAAACCGGATGCTAGCGTCATTAGAAATGCATTTCAACTCATTATCCTTTATACTATTAGCTATTTATTAATGAAAATAAGATAAAAAGTAGTTGGCTCCAGAGGAAGTTTTAAAATTTTGAGGGGCAGTGAATGTGTTAAGCACTCCCTGCTATATGCTGCATTTTCTTTCTTCTTGCTTCTCCAAATCATGGTGGGCTGGCCAACTCCATTTCCTGCTCCCCTTGCTAGGCCTGGGCGGCTTGGAAGTTTACTCCTCCATAACTTTTAGGGTAAAAATTTGGTAAAAAACTTAGTTAAGCTCCACACTGCCTGCTTTGTCTGACTTGTCTCTTCGTGCAGTTTGTACTGCCGTGGGCAGATAGTTCCCGGGCACACGGATAGGGTGCAGTACTTTACGGGGTAAATTTCCCGATGAGCGACGTTCCGCAAACAACTTGAATTATTTGATTACCTATTCGATGCTTATTTTTTATTAATGTAAATACATATATATTATAGAGATTTTTTAAATTCTTATTATCCTTCTTTTAAAACAATGAATCACTCATGCTGTGAGCTTTTTTAATGTTTTGTATAAAATTACATAAGGTAGTCATAAAACATTTATATTTATACACTCATGAAGACATACAAACAAAAATCACGAACTATGTATAAGTCTCTTTGTGAGAAAAATGCCAATCAATCTTGTTGTATATCATGTTATAGCCATGTTAAGTTAGCTCAATGCTCCACGATTTATATATTTATTGTGGTATTTTATGAAAGTAAATTATGTCTTATAAAAACAGGAACAATATGAAGGAAAGCAACAAAAATATCAACAAATGTTGGTATGTAAGTGAAAAAGGTTACAGGTAGAGACAATCAGTCATACGACTCACCGAAATCCAACCCACAACATATAAAAATGTAGAGTAGGGATCGTCAGAAGCAGTTATTGAACATTTTTACCAGACACTCTCCTTCTTTACCTGTATTTAAATCCCGTCTCTACGTTTTTTTTTCCTATCCTCCCAGGAGGACACTTTCTTCGAATCTACTAATTATTGCAATATTTCTTAGACACACATATTTTTACACAAATTAATATTTGTCAAAAAGTTATTTTATTTGCGTTCTGTTTGATCTTTTTTATTTAGGATTTTTTTTTTTTTTTATATATATGAATTTATCTGTTGTTCTTTTATTTTCCCTTGCACTTTTTTGTTCTGTTTTATATAGTTCCATTTAAAACAAAACAAAAAATATTTCCAAGTATTTACTATACAGTGGGGAACATGGATAATTTAAACTTCCCAAATTCGAAATCATCTTTAATTCAAATATTTCTGTCGGTCCCTAGAATTTAGTGCATAAACTATGTAAACAAATTTGGGTTAATTCAAACAAAATGTTGGATAATGTGATTTTTTTACGACTCTGACCTGAGTCTCAATGGGAAGTGGACAGAGAGGCAAGCGATCTTAAATCTTTTCAAAATCCCCCCCCCTTGAGTAACAAAGCTGGATTTTTAAAATCAAACGAAAGTAGAATAACTCGCATCGATGCTGTTGACGATTACAACCAGTGGAAGGATGACAAGACATCGTTCCAGACTGTCGGATAACCTAGGAAAATTTCATTAATGTCGATGAAGATGTCGCAGTGTGCGGTGACTTTACTGAAGCCGAAATAATCGCCGATGTTTTCAAAGTGATTCGCAGCTTCTCAGAAGCATGATGATGAAGATGAAGATGAGTCTAGAGTAACCCAGGAAATGCCCGTTCCGAGTCCAGTCCAATCACTGTTGTATATAAAGACGATTTATAGAAAGTAAAAATGATGTCAGTGAAAACGTTTTTAAATCATTAAATGTTTTAGAATCTTTTGTCATCTCAGACAGGCTTCATTCAAAGATGCAAACAAAAATGTCAGACATTTTTCAAAACACTAGACTTTTATTTTTACATTTTTGGAACGTTATTTATTACTTATGTACTTAATCATCAATTTGTGAAATTTTTGTTTTTCTTTAAATAATAATTATGTATTTATTTTTTTTTTTAATTAAAAACTGTGTGAAAATAAGAAGTTTGATTTTATAGCCCTTTATTTTAAAAAACTGTAATTCGAGTTTTGGATAATTCGATCTTTTTCATCAGTCCCTAGGGGTTTGAATTATACAAATTCTACTGTATTTCTGTATATTTCCTGCTTCAAATAGATTCATGTCTCCTTCCTCTCTCATCCCCCTTTGCCCTCATATACCACAATCCTATTTTATTATTTTAGTAGTTTGTTTTTGTAATTTTATTATTTATGTTTTGAAATTAGATTTTTGTAAATCATTTAAATGTAATTGTTATTCTTATTGACGTAAAATATCCCAGAATAAAGGTTTATATTACATTCATTGATTCACTTTAGTGAGTATCCTTCATCCCTCTATAGGGAGGAAACCTCATGAAAATGGGAGGTTGACCTCATAAATATTTCACTATTCAGAACCCATAGATCACATTAATAAAGATGGTTTAAATTTGTGTGTGTTTGTGTGTGTATTTATATATTTGTCTGTTTGCTCTCCCAAGCTCAAAAATGGACAGATTTTGATGAGATTTGGTACAAAAATACTTTGTCTAATTTCAAAGGTCAAGATTGTTAACCAACAGAATCTGTTACCGGAACACTGCAAGTTTTGCAGTGTTCCGAAAATTATACTGGCGAAATTTGCACCAAAAAATTGTTGCAATTATGGATTTTTGTTTGTAGGCTTCCAGATACACTTTAAATAGATTAATAAGGTAAGAAAACAAATGAAACCATTTTCAAGGCGATATCTGTAACCGTTTTTGAGTAGATACAACCATTTTTTCTAATTAATTTTAGTTTCGGTCATCACAAATGATTGATTCAGTGAAAATCGTTCCAGGCATTTCATATTCATCTAAGCAAAGATATTTAAATTTTGGTTGCGTGTGTGTATATATATTACCATGAAAGCGGTCAGAGTTTTTGTTTTTTCGTCACAAAACTTGGTATATAGCTTTCAATTAGCAAATGATTGAACGAGTTCATTAACCACCCAAATCGGTCCCCCGGAAGAGGGGGTTTACCCCGGATGCAAAACACTAATTTGACCATGCCAGCCGTAGTTTTTGTTATATTTCAACGAAACTTGATATTCGTAGTGGTAATCTACTGAGAAAAATGGGTTGTAAACATAAACTAAATCGGTTCATTAGGAGAGGGGGGTTACTCTGGATACAAATTACTAATATACTCATACAGGTCGTAATTTCTGCTGTAATGTTACAAAATGAGGTATACGTCGTTGGTAACTCATGAGAAAGAAGTGTTGTAAAAATGAGCTAAATGGGTCAATCGGAAAGGGGAGTTTACTCTGTACTATATTTCAATAGTATAGCCCATCAGATGTAGGTTCGCAAGGCCGCCGGAAGGAGCACTTTCTACCACTAGAGGGACTGTATCCTGTTCCTGCGTCAGACGAAACTATGAAGTTGTTTTGCATTTATTAAGTATTGCAGTACAGTGTATAAACATAACTTTGGAAGCAAATTACTTACAAAATTAATATTTTTTTTTTTGGGAAATTGAATATACTGAACTTATTTTTTTAACCTTTAAACAGTTTTTATTGATTATTTTTATGTGAGCAAATCCCCTTGCCATTATGAAGCTCTGTGAATAAATAAATAATATTTTGCTACTCATTACAAAATTAAGAGAGAACTATTTGTGTTTTTATTTTATTTATACAGGATATTTTAAGCAAATTATTCAGGAATGCAGTCTACACTACCCAAATTCTGAGGAAAGTGCTTAGTTATGCATCTCCTGCGTGATGGACTTTTTATCAATGAAATTGTCAGGGAAACATTGATATCCTTTCTGGAGCAGACTCTACATGCAGGTACAATTTCTGAACCAATATACTCACCCTGTTTTATATAGATGCAGAACAACCCACACTCCTTCGCCTGCTTTGTTCACTTCATTTACATAATCTTGGCCAGAAATTTCTTGAACATGTCCGTATCGAGCTTTATCCATTAACGCTTTTATCTCTGCCATTCGTTTATTTCTATATTCGAGAATAATTCTTTCGCCTTCTTCATCCTCAAGTTCATCCAACTCATCGAGTGTACAGTCTTCAAGTGTTTTTTCCCCTGGAAATGAAGAATACCTCATAGAACAACTAAAATTTCAAAAATTCATAACTTAAAAACTGGTCAAGATTATTTCTTAAAACTTGGACTATTGGGATGGTCAAATAAACAAATAAAAAAAATGTCGGCCAAATCTGAGGTCATGGGTGACATGACCTGGATGAACTGGCTTGGAATGACATATTTTCATGACTGTCCTAAATAAAATCCAATAAATATAGGAATATATTTTTAGTTTACCTTTGCTTTGTTTTTCTTTAATAGTTTGTTCGACCATGTTGACAATTTCATCTTCTGTTATCTCTTTTTCCTTGGGAGGCAATATACCTTTACTCCTGAGGATATCATTCCATTCCGTATCTTCATTAGGATCCTACATCCAATAATAAACAACTATACCATTAATTTATATGTAACAGTAGCTTATTAGGAAGGCATACAATATAACCAAGTATCATTAGCAACTTATTTTTCGCTTCAGTAAGATAAAATATAAGTTTTCAAAGGAATATTTATATAAATTCAATGAACCTTTGAACTAAAATTAAATAATATAAGGGTATTGATAGAAATTAAACATTACCTGCATTGTAAAGAATATTACTTTCGAATGAGTTAGCTAGCTGATAAAAGCTCTGAGCCAAATGTAACCCAATTGTGATCCACTACCTTACAAGGGCAGAAGGTTCAAGGAAATCCTTTCAAGATGACACATACAATGTTGACTAACTTTAGAAGAATTCTTAAAAACTTAGCTTAGCAATTAGACGGTTCAAGAGGGGATAGGATAACCTCATTAGACGTTAACTCCCTTAAATGTGCTCTGTTTATTATTGGGATCAGATTTCACACTCGGCAGTCACCAAATAAAATTTATATTATTTTCATCGATTTAAAGAATTTTTTGAAGAGTTTGTCAAAACAAATGTATTAATTTATATTTTATGTATGACAACCAACTGATAATAAATAAATTTTATGTTTAAAATACAAGTTACACTGAGAATCCAAAGAGGTAAATACAATGAAAATCTGTAGTAGAAAGCAGAGTTGGGCATTATTTGAAATAATTATTTTAAAAATGTATTTGAAATATCATTTAGGCTCAATAGGCTTATCAACCTTATAAGCGGGGTTCCGCGCTAAAAAAAGTGTCACAAGAAGGTGTCCGCTGGTGTTCGCGCATGCGCAGTGGCCACGTACAAAAAAAGATGACTGTATGTTAGGGTGCGTTTACACCTGATAGTTATTTCAGGAAATTTATGTCAGACAGAAATTGCGACTAGTGTAAACCATGAGCAATTTATGTCTGAGATATATATTTCTATCCCGAGCAATAAGTGTCGACACTTCTATACCGTCAGGTGAATACGCTGATTATAAAGAGAGAAATAAATGTCAGACAGAAATATCTTGGTTTCTAGCTATATTGCCGAAACTTCTATACCAAGCAGAATGGACTAGACAGGACATATATGTCTGAGTGTAAACAGGCCGGACATTTATTGCAAAGCGAGAACTGTCCTATACATATCCATGACATAAATGTCTAGCTATTTCTCTCCGTATGTAAACTTGCAAGAGAATATCTATCCGACACTTATATCGAGACATATATTTCCTGCCAGAAATATCAAGTGTAAACGCACCCTTATAGAGTACATTACATAGGTTGATCGGGTGGACCTAGCATTACAAAAAAAGTGTCACAAGGTGTCCGCTGGCGTTCGCGCATGCGCGGTGGCCATGTACGAAAAAGATGACTGTATGTTATAGAGTACATTACATAGGTTGATCGGGTGGACCTAGCATTACAAAAAAAAGTGTCACAAGGTGTCCGTTGGCGTACGCGCATGCGCGGTGGCCATGTACGAAAAAGATGACTGTATGTTATAGAGTACATTACATAGGTTGATCGGGTGGACCTAGCATTACAAAAAAAGTGCCACAAGAAGGCGTCCGCTGGCGTTCGCGAACGCGCTGTGGGCATGCACGAAAAAGTAGACTATATGTTATACAGCCCTTTACATAGGTTTGTCGGGTGTACCTAGGCGTTCCATAAAGGTGTCACAAAAAAGTGTCCGCTGGCGTTCGCGCATGTGCAGTGGCCGTGTACGAAAAAGAAGAATGTATGTTATAGAGTACATGACATAAGTTTGTCGGGTGGATCTAAGCGTTACAAAAAAGTGTCACAAAAATGTGTCTATTGGCGCTCGCGCATGCGCGATGGCCATGTAAGAAAAATAATACTATATGTTATACAGTACATTTCATAGGTTTGCCGGGTGGATCTAAAGCATATTTATGTTCCTGAATTTGAGCAGAAGGCTCTAAACGATTTTTTTTTCTTTTTTTTTTTTTTAATGAAAGCTAATACAATTTAGAACAACTTCGTCTGGCCAGATTTTTGTTTTTTGTTTCCCCTGTTTATTAAATTACGTGTAAATAATTCACAAACTTTTATAATTGAACATAAAATAATTTTATATTTTTCATCTAACTTAATACCAGCACTGATATAGTTGAAATTAAATATTCAAAACCTGATTAGAATTATTTGAAAATTGATTTTTCCCAAGTCTAATCAGGGTTTGAACTTTTAATTTCAAAGATATCACTGCTGATATTAAGTTTGAGGAAAAATATATTATATTATGTCCAATCGTAAACGTTTGTCGATTTATTACAGGTAATTTTAAATAATAAATAGGGGAAACAAAAAACAAAAATCTGGCCAGACAAAGTTTTTCTAAATTTGATTAGCTTTCATTTAAAAAAAAAAAAAAAAAAAAAAAAAAAAAAAAAAAAAAAAAAAAAAAAAAAAAAAAAAAAAAGGATTGATTTAGCCTTTTTGAAACACGAAAAGTCGTTTAGCCCCACTGTGCGGCTTGGTCGAGTCACCTTAGACCTCACAAAGGACCGTAGTCCCGCCCAAGGGGGGTCCCTGCTGTCTGAATGTGTGGATTCCCGGATGAAGAGACTCGTCTTGACTAAGTACCTACTGCCCCAGTTCGTTTGACGAGGAAGAATGCCAGACAGAATGTCGGGCGTTCAGGTCGCCGACAAGGATGTGGCGGGGCTCCTGCGACACTGCCTGGGTCCCGGTGTTAGTGTTTGGCCGCTGCTCGAGGAGTCCAGAAGGCAGATAGGTCTCTTCACAATGCAGCAGGGCTCCACCGGATGTTCCGGTGGGGCGCAGCTGTATGTCCACTATGGCCACGACCTTAGGGGGAGGGTAGGTATGGTGGAGGTGTTCCAGCTCAACACAGATAGGTCAAAGGCTGCGGATGTTGTAATTAACGATCATTTGGATATCTCTGTAGATATTCACTACATTAGGGTATCTTGGGGTGCTGATTTTAAATCAGCTATTATTTTTGGTGTAAAGAAATGTATAATACTAGTTTACTTGAAAACGTAAGCATATTTTTAAATTTAATTGACTAAATATAAATTATTGGTTAACGATTATATTTTTCCTTTAGTCTACTCTATAAAACAAATGAATTGGTGAAAGAATCATGTCGATATCATTTTCTAAACTCGATATAAAAAATAAAGCACTTTCAACCTATTTTATTTTATTTCTCGGCTCCTAAGGCGCATTGGACGGAACGCTCGGCCACGTGTCGACTATTTTTCGATTTAGAATCACAAGATAAAAAAAAAAGTCCGTCACGCAGAAGCTGCATAACTAAGCACTTTCCTCAGAATTTGGGTAGTTTAGACTGCTTTCCAGAACAATTTGCTTAAAATATCCTACATATTTAAAATAAAAACATGGATAGTTCTCTTTTAATTGTGTAATGAGTAACTGTTCAATTATTATTTTGCTTCCAGAGTTATTTTTACACATGGTACCTACTACACTACTTAATAATACAAAAAAACTTCATATTTTCGTCTTTTGATCTAACGCAGGAACAGGATACAGTCCCTCAAGTGGTAGAAAGCGCTCCTTGCGGCGGCCTTGCAAACCTACGACTGACGGGCTAATTCTATTGAAATATATTACAAAGTAAACCTCCCTTTCCGATTGACCGATTTAGCTTATTTTTACAACACTTCTTTCTTATGAGTTACCCACGACGTATACCGCGTTTCGTTTCAATACAGCATAAATTACGACCGGTATGAGTATATTAGGAATTTGGGTCCGGAGTAAACCCCCCCCCCCCTTCCAATGAACCGATTTAGTTTATTTTTACAACACATATTTACCTGTAGATTACCACTACAAATACCGAGTTTCGTCGAAATATACTACAAATCACGGCTGGTAGTGGCGATTTGGTATTGTGGGTCCGGAGTAAACCCTCCCTCCTAATGAACCGATTTAGTTCATTTTTATATCTCACTTTTCTCTCTATATTACCACTACGAATACCAAGTTTCGTTGAAATATAAGAAATATTACGGCTGACATGGTCAAATTAGTGTTTTGGGTTCGGGGTAAACCCCCCCTTCCGGTGGACCGACTTTGGTGGTTAACGAACTCGTTCAATCGTTTGCTAATTGAATGCTATATACCAAGTTTCGTGACGAAAAAACAAAAACTCTGGCCGCTATCGTGTTAACAGACATAAATATATATATATATAAATTTTAACGAAGTGCCCCTGAAGAGGTGCGAAGAAAAGACGCACGAAACATGTCGGGCCCAATAAATAAAGTAGTATAAAAAAAGGGAAGACTGCTTTAATGACCCCATGCCTACTAGGATAAAAAAGAATTTGGATATTTTGGGTCATCTATAAGAATAAATAATATATATATATATATATATATATATATATATATATATATATATATATAAATTTTAACGGGGGTCATTTTCGGTGTCTACTAGTTAGGATCGATAAAGATTTGAAGAAATTTTTCAAAAATTCCGTCATGAGTCCAACCTCAATAGCTACTTTCCTTCGGAGGAAAGTGCTAAAAAGGCGAAGAAGCCAGAGGGATTAAGAAGGAAAGGAAAAAACATTCCGAAATTAGGAAGAACTCAGGAAGGAATCAAAAATAAAGTGGAAGAACACAAAATAGCTAAACAATAGTGTTTCTATTTTTCTTATTAAGGTACTACGCACAGCTGTTCGTCTTGTTATCAATTTTGTTATTTTTGTTTTAATGTGATGAAATTAGTTTTCTTATTCTTTGTTAATTGCTTTAATGCTCATGATTTTATTTTTATGTAATTTTCAAAATTGTACACTTAAATTGCACATTGTAATAATGAAATTAAAGGAGAAAATCGCTTTGTTGCGAAGCTCCTAAAATAAAATAAATAAAATAAAATAAATATTATCCAAAATAAACAAAAAGATATATCCCAAAACGCTGCCCTAAGTCACTATCCACGCGGACGAAGTCACGGACACAGATAGTAAAAATCTACTATATATTTGTCAAATACTACTCACTCACTCACTGACCTATCATCCCCCAGCCCAAACCGCTCGACAGAAAATTTTGAAATTTTTCATGGACACTCTCTATATAACGCAGGCGCTCGCAAAGAAAGGATTTTTTAATATTCGAATATTTAAGTATTTTTAGAGGGGTTTAAAGTTTGAGCTGGTTAGAGCAGCCAGGCCTAGGCAGCATGTGTTGCTAGGACGATAACAGAACAGCTGTTACCGTAAATTATCTATTTCATAGTATTATTTTTAATTGAGGTTAATTTCAGCTATGATGGCAGTCCTTGAATTACTAGAAATAAAATGTGATTTTGCCCCTCATAGAGTTTACGCCCTGGTCCACCGAGGTAATATCCCGAACCACTTGACACAAAATTTGAAATTTTGCTCGGACAATCCGTTTAGAATGTAAACTCTCGCTAAGAAAGTTTTTTTTTTATATTCAAATGTTAATGTCATCGGCTCAAAAATGGTCCTATTTTGATTACATTTGGTACAAAAATCTTTCTTCTCATTTGAAAGGTCCAGTTCAATAACCAGCTGAATCCGTCTACTGAATCATGGTTTTGGGAGCAAAATATGCGTGAATAAATCGGAACGCTTGCATTTTCGAGTCCATATGTAAGTGATTGGTTCACTTGAAACTTGTACCAGGTATTCGACATTCATCTAATCTAAGATATTTAAACTTTGGAATCGTTTGGAGGTAAGAAGTATATAGAAAAAAAAAAATTATTGATGGTATACAACGTTTTCGGATCTCAGTATATTTTCTAAAATATCTCGAAAATGGTTGGGAAATCGTAGTAAATAGAAGGCCGCTATTCGAAAGGTTACTAAATTCTCTACAAAGAAGATTCTGTTGTAATGTTCGGTGGGGCGAAGACTATCGAAGAGATAAGTGCTTAAAACTTTGTATTTGTCTCTGTTTACCTAACTTTTTAAGTAGTTGTTGTATTTTTTTTACTCCCCAACGGAAACAAGCACGGTTACCTCCACATGGTGTTTCCTGGGTAACTCTAATGTCCGTGCAATAATAAGCTGTACAAAATGATGTAGTAGCGTTAATTTTGATCATCCCTTATTTAACGCAATATAAAAAGCTTCTTATCGGCCGTGGTGAAGCACGGGTATTCAGCTAGTGTATATATATATTTATTTATTTACATGTATATATATTTGTCTGTTCGCTTTTCCACAGGCTCCAAAATGGTCCGATTTTGGTCAAATTTGGTACAATAATACTTTGTGTAATTTAAATGGTTAAGTTTGTTAACCAGCAAAATCACTCAACAGGACACTTTTATGGGTGTAATTCGCGCGATAAAAATAGTTGCGCTTAAGGCTCTTTTTTGTATGTTTTCAGGTACACTTTTTATAGGTTCTTTAAAGTAGGAAAACGATTGAAGCCATTTTCAAGGAGACATCTGTAACCGTTTTTTAATGAAGTGGATAAAACTAGTTTTTCTAACTAATTTCGTTCTGGTACATAGAATCGTTGAATTCAGCTAAAATATTTTGTACATGTTTTCAATATGTCCAAACTAAGATATATAAATTGTAGTTACATTTGGAGTTAAGAAGGTATTAGAAACAAATATTTTATTGACAGATATGAAAAGTTTTGGGATCTTCGCATACAAACGGTTAGAAAATCGAAATCGTGGTAAGCGGAGAGGTGACTAAATTCTTTACAAGATGCTTTGTGGCTTGTCGCAAATAAATATTCATCATCTAATATAACCTTAAACATACTCTTAATTATGTCATTCTTTCTAAATATTGTGGCTGTGGGATGTGACGAAACTGACACACGTGTTCCAAAGAGACTAAAATATTAAGGTACTTACGTATTAGCGTCAAAGCAGGTTAAAGAGTCGGGTCTCATAGAACTTGATCTACACCGGGTCAGAGAGCTGGATCAAGGAGTCAAATAAGTTTTTGCTAATATGGCGACGGGATTATCAACGATTTGGGTTAACTAAGTTGTGATATAACCTTTAGCTAGCGAAAACGCGTAGCACTTATATTAATAGCATAATTGCTATGCGTTTCCGCTCGCTCAAGGTTATATCAAAACTCTAGTCAATCCAACTCGTTGATAATATAGATCAAGGATGGTTTTTCGCTGGATAATGGACTGATAAACAATTTAGCATCGCTTCGAAACAGTAGCTTTCATCCTTGCTATTCTGTTGCCGCTAACTCGCACAAAAACTGAAATCGCGTAACAAAAAAAAAGCAACAACAATTGCGTGGGTAAATAAAGCACAAATGAATTGCGTTAAAAAGACAAAGGGAACTAGATGGTTACTATAAACAAAATAGATGATATCTCTGAGAGTGATTGACCAATAGAAATGCGTTATCCATGATCCAGATCTCTGAACGAGACCCGCCTCTTTAACCTGCTTTGACGCTAATACGTAAGTACCGTTCTTCCCTTTTCCTGACTCTCTCTCTTGTTCTGTGTTTCACATGTATACAGTTTTACTTTTTAAAATATAAATGCAGTGCTAAAGTAATGAATTAACCCATGGATGAACAAACATCCATCAGTGAATCCATGGATGAAAATGGAGTGCTAAAGTATGAGTTAACCCATGGATGAACAAACATCTACATAACCTTGGCTAATATGCCTGATTGATTGACACTGCCTTTGACATTAAGGGTAATGACACCATGGGGTAAATTTTAACCCATACTTTGATAAAGTTAAAAAATCATTTTTTTTTTTCTTTTGCATTTTTATAAAAAACTATGTATAGAACCGGAACATCAAGGAATAAATTCAAACAGTAATATTATTAAAATTCACATAATAGCTAGGAAATACTAAAACTCAATATTGTTCATACACCAGATAATTATCCTAAGAAAATATTTTTTAAGAATAATAAACTAGAATGCTCAAAAACCATAGAAAATTACAGTGTTCTGTCTTATCGAGACTCGTTTACATTCAACAAATTTTGGTGATCTGTGATCACGGGACATCACCCACATGAGCTTTCATGTTGGTAGCCCAAATCGAGGAGAAAATCTTTTCTGAGCACTTTTCTCGCCATATTGTCGCTTGAAAAGCTGTAACATAAAAGTGGTCGACCCTTTTTTATAAAGGTAACCTCAACAGAATAGACGCACATTTTTTGATTTATTCAAAACTTGAACACACATGAAGTGATAAAGGTTTTAAAGAAAATGCATTGTCCTCCACAATATTTTTTTTTCTAATCTTAATACATAAGAGTGACTTCATGAAGCAAGTATATAGTATTTTACCAAGCAGCTTGGTCAGATATTTAGACAATAGACTACAGTTTATGAAGGAATGGGCAGAACTTGGGATGATGGTGAATTTCTTTTAACAGTTCATATATCCAGTTAAATTTAAACAAATAGTTCAAATATTTTTTAGAAGAAATATCAACAATGCTCTTAAGAGAAAAAACAAATTAATACACAGTAAGTCATTAAAAACTAATACAATAAAACTAATTAACAAAACACTTTGATAAAAAAAAACAACGTAAAATAGCGTTATTTCTAAAAATAAATAAATAAAAAAAAACAATTTCATTTATACAGAATGAAATAAAAACGCATGAGGCTTGCAATGCTGCACTAGAAAAGAAGAAGATAGTGGGAACAATTTCTGCTAAAATGTTTCTAAACCTTTTACAGTACCACCCTACAGGCTAATCAATCAATTATGGAATTTTCCAAACTAACTTAAATTAAGTTATTGTAATAAAAAATAAATAGTTCCATTAAAGGAGCATGGTGCTAATGACCATAGCAGTAGGTGCACCCAAAAAAAAAAAAATTAAAGGAGCATGGTATATAAATAAATATTAATTGCCTATTAACCCTTTTGTTGCTCTGGACGAGTTAACTCGTGTTCAACTTGCAGTACCCCACACGAGATTACTCGTGTTCCACCGTCGGTGTCCCTGATACTCCACACGAGTTAACTCTTGACCTGTATTAGCCCAGTATGTCGTTTCTTAAAACCCCATATAAAATCATTGGGACCTAGTGAAAATAAGAGGCGTTCTCTTCTTCATTAAATCCTCGTCAGATATCAATATCTTATCCCTGAGGCATCTAAAGAAGTCATAATGAAATCATGCATTACATTTTCTATGCATTTTTATAATCTGCAATGACTAATCATTTTTCTCTAAAGGTTAAAGTAACAGAGGCATTATATCACAATTATCCTTTAATTGCTAATCGTGTTGATTTTATTGCTCACAAATATAGTTTAACCTGGTACTTCAAATGTATAATTTTCGATTTAATCAAATCTTCTTCATATTTTAATTGAAATTATGCATTGTGCAAGTATAATAATATCTATAAAAAAATTAAAGTCCTACAATCGACATTGTTTTGGGTGATTGTTGGAGGTTGAACCTCCTATTTGCAGGGTCATACTCAGATTTGTCTCTCCAGCCATATTGTAGCTATTTATATTTTTCAGTCACAATTTGGATCTTGTTTAGTGCGGTCCGACGGTACAAACTTTTACTACACTTACTTGTCCGACGATCAGTCTAACACTTAATAACAAAAGACTCATTTACATGACAATACTCAGACCAATGTGGACTTATGGTATAGAATTTCGGGGATCCACAAGCCCCCAACTCCTAAAAAAATCAATCATAAAATAACCGACACTCCATTCTTTGTCACTGATTTGATTCTCCATCTTCCATTTATCCAACTCTTATCAAAACATGTTTATCAAAAATGTCATTCAAAATTACACGGTCATCCTAATTATTTAATAAATTCACTATCATCATACCTAATCCCAAATAACCCTATTCACCGACTTAAGTTTAACCCTTTCGATGCAACACCCAAATATACTCGTAGGAGAATGCCAGAGGCAACACCCGAGTATTCTCATATGTGAATGTCGTGAGCCAGAGGCAATGCCCGAGTTTTCTTGCAGGAGAATGTCGTAAGACAGAGGTAACGCCCGAGTATTCTTACAACAGCTCTATCTTTTGATTGCGAGCCCTCTTGAGGCTTGAGCTTGTAGAGTGCTCTAGCGAAAATGGGGGATAATTCCTAGTTTAAAATTTCAGTGTAAGATGTCATGAGCATTCACTTCGGCGGTTGGTCTTACCCTCTCTACCGGCCCTTCTTCCCTCAGTTGTAGCTTGGCTTCAGTACTTCTGGTGTTCTTGTTGACTTTAGTTTTCAGTGTCTCAATTTGTTTTGCTTCATAGTCGAAAAGGCAGATTGTAAGCGAATGAGAATATGGGAACAGAAAGAGCTTTTGGTAGCTCAATTTCGTTTGATTCAACGGTAACTTTCATTACCTCAACTAATTACAAAACTAGAGAATAATATAACTTTCAATAGATAATATTAATAATTTATACTAAAGAGTTGCTTGAGAAAGAGCTTCCATGGAGGAGATTTTTTTTTATCTAAAATAAACAAATACGTAATGAAGTGTGTGTGTGTGTGTATATATATATATATATATATATATATATATATGCTATATGATTATTCATGATTAATTATATGCTATGCATGTAGGAGGAAATCAGCAACTAGTTTTGCATTTATTTTTTGTTTAATAACAAAAAATGGTGCCATTGACCATAGCAGTCGACGCACCCTAATTAAAAAAAAAAAAAATAACAAAATAACAAAAAAGTACAAATTTTGAAGCTCCAATAAGAAACCAGAACCATCAGCTGGCCTCCCTATCTAGAAAGTATTCAACTCTTATACCAAATTTCCTATGTTTTCAGTCTCTGAAAATTGTTATAAAAAGAGGACTAGCTCAAGGAATATATCGTCCCTACCGTGTCAAACTACGGAATACGCAAATCGGATCAAACTAGGGAACAAACATATTCTATCCATTGACAAAGTAACACATTGAAAAATAATCTTATTCGATACTTTATTTAAGGCATTCAAGGCTATTCTAAAGGGGTTAGAGTTGTGACAATTTGCGACTAGCTGTATCGTCCACAATCCAAGACCAAAGTCTCGAATCTGAAAAACGAGTTTTTGCATATTCAATAGTATGACATGGTAGGGATTATATATTAAAAATTACCTACGTTTTTAATACTGGTAAAAGCTACATTTACAACAACTTGTTACTTACAAAACAATAAATTCTTCAATGACGAGGAAATACTAAATTTAGAATAAATTTCACGACTATTTCCTGTGTGCAGAAACAACAATTTAATAAAAACTTCTTGTTTTAATAATATATAAAAATTTTCATAATTTTCTAGACTTTGATTTGGATTTCTTTTGAAAGTTTGTTTCGGCAAATGTGTCAGAGCCAGAATCTTCGGACTGCGAAGGCCGGGCGAGAATCCTCGTCTGCATGACGACAGCAAGGAGGTTGAGAGTTTTCTCCTTGTTATAAATAAGGATGGTAAATAGAACAATAAGCGGAAGGATGAGATATGAAGACTGAGTAAGCTCGGGCTCCTTTACTCGTGCTCGTGGGTTGAAAGGCAATCGGATCAATTTGAATGATGAATTTGCCTGAAAAAATAAAATAAATCATTACACTAAAAACAAAACGCATTATTTGGGATTAATTATTCTTATATATAAATATATCTATACATATAATAAAATTCTAATGGATCGCTGTCTGTACATGGAAGATATATGGGAAAAAAACTATTGGAGGCCTTTATCAACGCAATAGTACCCAAAACAATGATTTTTAGAATTTTTGTCTGTGCACGCTAATCTCAGAAACGGCTTATCAAATTTAGTTGCAGTTTTCACTAATATATTTTGGAAAGCTTCATTTAACATTTAGTGTTTTTTTCATGTCAATCATGCGATTATTAAATCATTTTTATATTTAGTCCTACATTGTAGTGTTTTAGGACTTTCCTCCACAGGAAAGTAGCTATTGAGGTTGCACTCATGACGGAATTTTTGAAAAATTTCTTCAAATTACTGGAGGGGTGTGTAGGCCGACTAAAGTATAGTTGAATGCCACCAAGGAGAAATTTTTACTTGCATTATGTCCCTAGAATTAGGCGTTTCCGTATTTGTTTTCCTAAACACCAGTTTTTGCGTTATTTATCATTCATGCCATAGAGAAAATTTAATTCTGATGACATTTTCAAAATCTACATTAAATTTATTATAAGATCTCATGTACCTTGTGGAACAATTTCTCAAACCAAACCTTTTTTTCATTTAGTGAGTATTATTTTCTAATTTCAAAAAGTTTTTTACTTTATTTCATGTGGTATGTATATTGTCTTTACTATTTCATCTGAAGTGTTTTTTTATGATGAAGTAGTAATTTTGTTTTAATTGCTGCATTTCATTATGTTGATCATTAAAAGTCTGAATTGTTTGCTTATTAATTTGTTTTTGTTTTAATTGACCACAAATTACTCATGCAAAACATCCTTTTTTGGCCTTCGACACTTTCCAACAAATTAGCCATGGTAATTAAATAATGCAACTATTTTGAGAGTCCCATCTACCAAACCAAAAAAATGTTCGTGTGTTGCATGGAACATTAAAAATGAAAAACCTTTATTTCGTGATAAGTTATTTTTTTGGGTGGCTGCTGTGAATTTATAAAAATTAGTTATAAACCTATTCTCAATAGAGGAGTATAAGCAATAGAACTGTACGACGAGAATTATATATATTAGATTAGATGTACATGTATACATATTAGACATGCGCGCCGAGGCTGAATTTTCCGGCGGCGGCGCGGGGTATTTTTTTTAACCCCCCAAGGGAGATGTTAAAATTGTTATAACAGTTATATATATATATATATATATATATATATATATATATATATATATATATATATATATTTCTCCGCTATTCACAGGCTCAAAAACGGTCCAATTTTGATGAAATTTGGTACGAAAATCGTCCAATTTGAAACGTCAAGTTCGTTAGCCAGCAGAATCCGCCCTCCGGAACATGGGTTTTGGCACGAAATTTGCGCGTAAAAACCCGCAAAGGTTACGTTTTCGGGTTTATATGCTTGCAGATACTCGCGTAATATGTTCCTTAACATACGATAACAAATGAAACCATTTTGTAACAGTTATTGAGATAAGTGGAACAAACTAATTTTGCGGTTTGGGTACATGAAATCGTGGGATTCCATTTAAATGTGTTCTATGTGTTTAAAACTCATCTAAACTAAGATGTTGATTACATTTGGAGTGAAGAAAGTATTCGAAAAAAATATTTTATGAGTAGACATGAAACATTTTGGGATCTTCGTATCTTTTAGTAAATATCTTTAAATCGGTTGGAAAGTCGTGGCAAGGGGAAGGTTACCATTCGAAAGCTTACTAATGTCTCTACATAAATTGTTATAAAATAATTTTCGATGGGGCGATGTTAATCGGAGAAATAAGGGCCTGAAACTTGGAAAGCGTTTGCTTTCTTTTGAACGGGGTTTTGTGTTTGTTTTACTCACTTGTTTGATAAATTGTATTCAGAAGAATTAGTCTATTAGTAAAAGAAGGCATGAAAATGAGAAACTTAATGATATACTCGTAATATTTTCGCAGGGCGAACATTGTGTTGGTGTGGGAGTCTTAGGATACTGTCAGTTTCCTGTGGTGGCACCTTAAACTTCCTTCTGTTTGAAATTTTATTTTATATTTTTAACGAATGATCAAACCCTACCAATAATTGTATTTATTGCTTTACTATTAGCACTAGAGATATGAACGAAATCGCGCTAAGATGACCCAGTTCCTGCGAGTCGGACGTTTTCTTTTTAGTTTTTCTCTTCAATTACGAGGTTTCCAAAACATCTCCCACAAAAGATGGATTTATTCATTGAGTTAAAGACAGGGCCGCCACATCGGGGGGGGGGGGGGGGGGGGGGGGGGGTATTATCCCCGGCACCGCAGGAGCTTCGCTAATTGGAAAACATTATATAGGTGTCAAATTGATTTGAGAAATTGCAGCCATGGTAATAATATCTGTCAATCAGAATTTTGCCAGTTTTGTTCTATTGTTGAGGATTGATGAAAATGAAATAGAAACTTCTCTGCAAACGGCGTTTATTCTCATTTCGTTCAAAACGTTTCAAAGATGAAAATAATTTGCCAATGTCCCCACTGAGAAAGTACTTGACTTTTCAGTTTTGTGGATTTGAAATCCCAATATGAACACGCTTCTTGTATTCAGATTTTTTTAAAAAAAAATGGTTTTAAATACATATTACACCTTTTGTAAATCAATACATTGTAGATAAGTATACATTTCAACCACGATCAATCAATATTGGGGGCCCATGATCAAAATCTGGTACTGGGCCCGGCTCTGAGATGTGACGGCCCTGGTTTAAGAGTATGTTTACATAAAATTCTTTTATTTTATGCTTTTCCGATGCAAGCTTTGTCATTTTCTAATCAACGACCACAACACAAAAGCGTTATTCGATCAGAAGGTAAGCCCAAAATGGCGCTGGCTGGTCACCATGCAGTAAAATCACCGATTTCCTCCCCTCAATCGGCGCGCCGACTGATTAGGCTCGGCGGCGGCGGCGCCGCTAAAACCCGGCGTGGCGTAGCGGCGCCGGCGCGGCGCGCATGTCTAATACATATATATGTATGTATATATATATTAGATATACATATATCTATATATTTTAATATATATAATAAATTAATTCTACTGTATTTTATATGAATACTTAAACAATAAAAAAATTGACATTGCTCTCTTACAGGAACCTTACATTGGTAATAAAATTAAACCTAAAAAATTTAAGATTTATTCAAGCGATAGTCATAAATCTCATTCACAAATAATTATTAATAACAAACAAATTGATGCATCCCTCCTTTCAAATTACAGTGATCCAGATACAACCGTTGTTGAAGTCATGTATAAAGAGAAACAGTTAATACTGATTAGTGCTTATTTTGATATAACGAATGATATTGATGAAGATTTAACGAAATTAAATAAAATTCTGAATGAATTAAAAACTAAAGATATAATTATAGCAGTTGATAGTAATACTAGATCAAAAATTTGGCATGATAGTATTACTAATAAAAGAGGAAGACGATTGGAAAATTGCATTGTTTTAAACAACTTGACATTATTAAATGAAAATCAAAATTTGCCAACTTTTGATGGCCCACGAGGACAAAGTAACATAGATTTAACATTAGTAACACCAAACCTCATAGATAAAATAAATAATTGGAAAATTTCAACTTCAGAAAACTTTTCAACTTATCAATTAAATATAACTTTGCTTTTAAACAAATAAAAAACAAAATAAAAGGCATAGGATTAGTATATAATACTAGAAATGCAAATTGGGATTTATTTAAAAATACTTTATCCGCCGAAATCTGTAAGGAATTTAAAATAACTGAAAATATAGAAACTAATATGCTACAATTTTTGTCAAGTAATAACTTGAATATTTTTATAATTTATGTCTCAACAACTAAATTAAACATTACTCAAAGAAGTTTTTATTCATACTGAATTACAAATGAAACAGCTGATCTAAAGAAAACATAATAAAACAGATGACAATCTTCTTAGTTACTGCTTCATACATAACAAGATTATTAAATTCAACACTTTCCCTTAATCGAGTAGTTTTAGGAACAAAAATGTGGCAAAATTGAACAAAAATTATGAAAATTGAACATACGCAAGGCCTAACTTTTGAAGCAGAAACAAAAGCCTTGGATAAGACATAGGTTTCGTAAGCAAATCTGCCAATTGAAATTCAGACTCGATATGTGACACTTTTAACATTTTTGCTTTAATGCGAACACGAATGAAAAAATGTTTTCTCAGAATGTGTTTTGATCTTGAATGGAATTCTGGATTCTCTGAAAGACGTCTTACAGCCTCGTTGTCCATAAGAAGAACAGGCGCCGATGCTAAACCGACAATTTCATTCAAAAATCTTGAAATCCAGATGACTTCTTTTGATGCGGCATTTGCAGCGACTAACTCACCTTCACAAGTTGAATCGGCTACTAGGCGTTGACGCTGACTAAACCAACTAATAGCTGCATCTGCGAACGTTATTACCACACCAGTTGTAGATCGGTAGGTGGAATGGCAACCAGCAAAGTCAGCATCGCTGTAGCAGCCAAGTAGAGGTGTTTCTGGCTTACAGCGATATACTAGTTTCAAATCCCTAGTACCAGCTAGATATCGGAGAACCTTCTTGACTCGTCCGACGTCTTCGATTGTTGGATTTTCCAATGAACGGGACAAAACGCTGACGGCAAAGGCAATATCAAAACGTGTACCTTTAGCTAAGTACAAAAGTGCCCCAACAGCTGATCGGTAGGGAAAATTGATAGGCGCTTTCCCTGGAACTCGACTCCCTAATTTGTCCATGGGTATTTTGGTTGGATTACACTCGGCCATATTGAACCGCTTCAAAATCCTCTTAATGAATGCGGACTGGCCCACAGCTATGTCACCGTTGAATTGGGATATTTCAAGGCCGAGAAAATAGGTAAGTGCTTTGGCAAATATTTTAAACTCTGAACTGATCTCCTGGACGAAATATCGCATTTCCTGTTGAGATGAGGAAATAATAAGGCCATCGTCCACGTACAATGCGACGATGAGCTTACACAAACTCTGTTGACGGATATAAACACATGGATCCTCTTGGCTTTGCTGGAATTTGAGGCTTATCATGAAGTCATCAAATCTTCGGTTCCAACAACGCGATGCTTGCTTTAAACCGTATAGGCTCCGTTTTAGGTGGCAAACGCGATTCGTACCATCTGAGTAACCAATTGGTTGCTTCATGTATATTTCCTCATCTACTTTACCATAGAGAAAAGCGGTAGAGACATCGAATTGCATTACCTCCATCCTATTTGTGGCTGCCACCGCCAACAAGGTCCTTATGGTGTCCAAACGCGTGACTGGACTGAAAGTGTCTTCAAAGTCTATACCAGGTCTTTGGGCACACCCCTGTATCACCAATCTCGCTCGATATCTATCGATGGTGCCATCAGGGTGGCGTTTCAGGCGAAAAACCCATTTATTGTTGATGGCGAAGTTTCCGGGAGGAAGTACAACCAGATCCCACGCATTGTTCGAATGCATAGAGTCCATTTCCGTGTTCATGGCCTTTTTCCATTTATCTTTATCTTCACGCTTCATAGCTTCTGCGAATGTCTTAGGATCATCCTCCACAAGATATGCCTCTGCAACTGTGGCGTAATCATTTAGGTAGGAGGGCTTTTGGCATATTCGCGAACTCCTTCGGGTGCCTGGTCCAATAGCATTTTCCTGTTCATCTTCAGATGAAGATGATTCCGATAGAACTGCGTCCGATTTCTCAGTCCTTTCTTCCGTTAATTTTTTGCAATCGTCCTTTTGGATGGTTGGGTCCTCTATTTTTATAGGTATGGATACACGCTCTTCACAATCTCCGATTTTCTCTTGGAAGATGACGTCTCTCGATAACACAATATCTCGTTTCTCGGGTACATATATTCTGTATCGTTCATCGCCATCATACCCAACGAGATATCCAACTACTGCTTTTGAGTCCATCCTCTTCCTTTTTTGCGCGGGAATATGGACATAGCACTTGGAACTGATGATTCGCAAATGTTTGATCCGTGGTTTTTGACCAAACCAAACTTCATGAGGACTTTTGCCCTAGATTGATGATTTTCCTAATCGATTTAAAATATAGCCAGCAGTGATAACTAGTTCAGCCCAGATGGCTACAGGAAACTTAACTTTTGGGTTAGAATACTTGAACGTTCGCACCATTTCGACGATGGTTCGATTTTCACGTTCTACTGCACCATTTTGTTGAGGAGTATATGGAGCAGTGAGTCTTTGAGTAACTCCAAATTCGTAACAAACAGCGCGAACTTCTTTATTATCGAATTCTCCTCCATTGTCACTGAGGAATTCTTTCACTTGATGGCCGACTGTTCGAACCTTGGCCAATACTTCTCGTATAGCATCTTTCACGGCAGATTTTTCCCGTGCGACGAAACAAAAACGGAAATGTGAAAAGTGGTCTTTGATAACAATCAACTATCTGCGCCCATTGAATGATTTATCAAAAGGACCGCATACATCTCCTGACATCAATTCACCTGGTCTGGATGATTGAACTCTGGTGCCAAATGGCTGCCGGTGCGCCTTTCCAAATTGACATGGCCCACAGAGCTCTTTGCTTGTTTTTACCGCAATACCTAGTTCAGACTGCAGCTTTGCTCGTACATATTGCTTATCCATGTGACCCTATCGTTCGTGGAATAGTTGCAAGGTATCCGTGCCTTCAACTATGTTGACACATGGCTCCTCAGGATGAACTGGGTGAAACGATGCTTGATACAGCGTTCCATACTGCTCTCTGGCTCCTGTGAAAACGACTTTTCCATCGACCGTGAATTTGCACTCGCGTTGATTCGATTCGAATTTACTGGTAGGATTTCTATAGTGAGCTGCCAGAACTGAGAAGAGGTTTCGAGAAATATCTGGGACATACCACATGTCGGTGAGAGTCAAACTTTTCAACTGACCATTAGAATAGTCTGTTATCTGGATTTCCCCGCTGCCGAGAGCTCTAAGTTTTTTGTTGTCCGCCGCGGTTACCACGCAATTTCAAGAAAATGGCTTGTATTTTGTGAACCAATTAAAATTGTGGGTAATATGTTTGGTCGCGCCATTGTCTATCCACCAGTTGTCACCAGTAGATACTGCCCAGACGTCACTACTAACAGACAATAGCGCCAACTTGGTTTCGGTTTCAGTTTTGTTGACTATTGGGGACGAAGTTTTACTGCTTCCTGTTCCACTAGCACGAGCAGGATATGGTGGTTGACCATCGTTTTTCCAGCGGGCACATTGCTTTAACCAATGTCCTTTCAAATTGCAATACTTGCAAATAACGTCAACTGGTCTTTTCCCCCCAACTGCAGGAGTTTCCATTCTAGGACGATTAAAATGATTCTTATTGGTTTTCCGAACCAACTTGCTTTTGTTGTTTTGTACCTCCAAAATTTCACCTGACACATTTGATGTAGATATAGGAGCGACATTTCTCTCATGAAGAATGAGCGCGGACGATATATCGTCGATTGTTTTGCTGTCATTTGCCTTTAGAAGTAGGTAGCTCGATTTGAACGTTTCAAGCCGTTTGGGGAGAATATGAAGGACTTTTGACACGAAAAGAAGCTCTAAAAGACTTTCGACGGTCTCGATTTTACGAGTCTTTAAGCCAGCAGAAAAATCCCGATGTTGGTTTTTAATGCGAGCTAAAATCGACGGAGCGTCTTTGTTATCAGTCCATTCAATGCAAAAGAAATCTAGACATTGACGAAAAAGTTGGTCTTCAGCTTTATTGTAAAAATTCATTCGTTAAAATTTCCCAAGCCTCCCTAGCAGATAGACGACCCAAATTCGTTGATGGAGCTCGTCACTGACACACTGAGATAAAACCATTTTTGTTTGATAAAACCATTTTTGGGCCGCGGTTTTGTTCCAAGTTTCTAGTTTTTCTCTTTCAGCCTTCGATGGTGTTTCTGAAAGTTCAGGTTTAAAAGACTTACCTTCAATAATGTCGACCGCGTTAAAGTACTCCATCACTTTATCTTTCCACTGAGGCCAATCTTCAGCTCCTTTCAATGGCTTGATACCCTTGACGAATTCCATGATCGAAGGAAAAAACTGATAAATGTACTCGCACAATGATCAGATGAAGGGAAAACCGCGAAACGGATTAGAAACCGCGAAATGCATAAACTTGATTGAGTTTCAATGTTCTGATAACACCATAACTCGCGATTGAACTTATTGAGACACAAGAATGACACAGATTGAGCAATCTGGGCCCATAACCTTTTATAATTTATGTCTCAACAACTAAATTAAACATTACTCAAAGAAGTTTTTATTTATACTGAATTACAAATGAAACAGCTGATCTAAAGAAAACATAATAAAACAGATGACAATCTTCTTAGTTACTGCTTCATACATAACTACAAGATTATTAAATTCAACAAATATGACATTGAATAAATTTTCCAAAGTCATTTCAAAAACCTGTAATAAGACTTTTAAAATTAGAAATTACCAAAAAAATAATACTAAAAATCGCTTTAATCCAAAACCTTGGTGGGATGAAAATTTAGCTACTCTTCGAAAAGAGGCAAAGAAATTAAGGAAAATATATCAAAAAACAACATGTAATAAATCTCTGAGACAGGAAAAAAAACAAGCTTATTTAGAAATAAAGCATAAAAGCTAATAAAATAAAATCATGGAAAGAATTTTGCAATAATAAATATGCTAATGGGAAATTACATGAACAATTTACACTTAATACGATAAAGAAACATGACGATTCATACACAAATAATACAACAGAAACATACCAATATATACTCGACTCACTCATTAAAACAGACAACTTACAAAATTATAATGAAATACACAAAACAATTCGCAATAATATGCCAAAAGACTTACAGACACATGACGACCTACCATTAACCGATTCAGAAATTAGTTATATTATTCAAAATTTAAAAAGAAATAAATCCCCAGGTATAGATGGAATTACAGGAGAAATATTCAAAAATGTATATAGTTCTTTCCCAATTTTTATCAATGAATTATACAAAAATTGTTTCAAATTTGGTATTTTCCCCGAACATTGAAATATTTAGGAATAACATTAGACAGAAAACTGAACTGGAATGCACACATTGACAGACTACAGACAAAATTATTAAAATTAGTAAATAATCTGACAATCGCTGCAAAGAATACAAGGGGACTAAACACAAAGCATTACATATATTGTATAAAGGTGCCGTACTCTCATCATTAACGGATGCTATTAATATTTGGGAATCTGGACTCGCTAAAAAACACAATTTAATGAAATTACAAAGAGTACAAAGATTGATGGCCATTAAAATGATAGGGGTTTTAAAACAATGTCGTATGAAGCAGCCTGCGTCCTAGTGATAATAGTGCCCATAGAATTAATTGCAAAACAATATGCAGCACAATTTAAACTTATTAAAACCTCAGAAAACATAGACGATTTCAGAAATAGTCAAATTGAAAAAGAATTGCAAGTTGCAATGTGGCTTCACCCATCTGATTTTCCAATTTTTAAAAGTCCTTACAAAAATAACAACATAGAATTAACAATTTATACTGATGGAAGTAAGGAAGTTTAAAACGTAGGCTGTGCATCAGTGGTATTTATTAACGACGAACCCGCGGACATGCATAAATACAGACTGGGACAATACTGTACAAACATAAAAGCAGAACAATACACCGTACTTGAAAGTATGCGACTAATAAAGACCAAATACAGACACTATAATAATGCAATTTTATACACAGACAGCAAGACGACCTTACAAAAACTGAATAATCGTTCGATACATGACTCACTAACAGAAGAAATAAGAAAAAATGTGACAGAAATACAAAACATTAACATAAACATATATTTTAAGTGGATCAGAGGACACTCTGGAAATATGGGGAACGAATTAGCTGATAAAAGCGGCTAAAGCTGCCGCAAAAAGTCCCCAGTTACCAGTTTGTTATGATAAGATATCGAAAACTAAAATATATGTTACAAACTAAGACTATACAAACTTGGGAAAACCGCTGGACAAATACTAACAAAGGGACACACTTAAAGCTATTCACACCGCAAATTCAAACATATTTAACAAAAAAACAAACTATGACTGATTTTTACACAACACAACTTGTCACAGGACATGGATCAATAAACTCATACTTACACCGTTTCAAAATCACAAACAGAAACACTTGTCCATGCGACTTTCTTACGGAACAAACTTACCAACACTTAGTATACGACTGCCGACTACTAATACAGGAACGAACAAAATTACAAACGACAATTGTGAAACAAAACGGAGTCTGGCCGTCACCAGAACAAACTCTGTTTATGTACCATAATAAGGCATTAAGAGAATTTGCTGAGCAACTTTACATGGCAATGTGAAGATTGAATGCCTATTACAAATAAACTATGGTATTAAGCATTTTATGTGGTAGTACTAAAATTTAATTTTTTCTACTTATCCATTTATTCTTTATTATTCATGTTTTTGTTTTACTTCATTTTACATTCTGTTCTTTTGTTAATTTTCTCAATTCGTTGTATTTTGTATAGTTTTAATTTGTAAACTTTTAAATTTTAACTTAAACTAATAATATGTTTAAAAAAAAAAAAAATATGTTAATATGCAAATGCAAGTGATATGCTGTTTATTGCATGAGACTTGCAGACAAAAATAAACTCCCTTCTTGCAGGGTTACTGTAAGGAGGAAACAAATAAACTCCCTTCTTGCAGGGTTACTGTAAGGAGGAAACAAATAAACTCCCTTCTTGCAGGGTTACTGTAAGGAGGAAACAAATAAACTCCCTTCTTGCAGGGTTACTGTAAGGAGAAAACAAATAAACTCCCTTCTTGCAGGGTTACTGTAAGGAGGAAACAAATAAACTCCCTTCTTGCAGGGCTACTGTAAGGAGGAAACAAATTAAAAAAAAAATATATATATATCTATCTATATATATATATATATATATATATATATATATATATATATATATATATATATATATATATATATTGTAATGATATTTTACATTACAAATTTAAAAGTTTCAAAATTAACAGAAAATTCTGAAGATATCCAAAAAAGCTCATTAATATGTTAAATTCATTGCTGGGATAAGCAAATATTATTCTATTATATTGCCTAGCGGCCTATACAGGTAGCATTGATTACCGGTTGGACTCTCCCGCCAAGAAACTTAGTCAGTCTGAATCGAGATCCACTTGGTTACAGTCCTTAGGCAGCTCTCGTCCAATGCAGAATTACTCATACGGTTTTTCAGTTCTAAAGAAGCGCCAGCCCTAGTCAGCCCTGGACAGTTCTCATGAAGCCTAGCCTCAGTCAGTTTTAATGGAGATACAGTTATAAAGAAGATCCAATCCTAATGCAATTGGTATGAAGCTGGCTTTATATCAGGTAATGTTTATTTGACTATCTGCGTGGATGTAATGTATCGATGAGTTTTTTGTTTAAATTTATTCACTACAGAATTATCTCTGTTTTACTTTACTTTATTCGAACCCGAACCCCTGAGATAAATAATTTTTAAAATTAAATATAAATTTTGGTGACCCAATGTGGCGCACTTATTAATAATAAAATTTAATTTTTATTATAACAATATATATATTAAATAATCTGCCTAATTTACAGAAGAATAACAATGAGGATGCTGCACGTACCTTGAAATGCACAGGCCTGTTGGTGTAAGAGTGAGTTGCTTGTGAAAGAGAAGACTCTAGGCGTACTATATACGTCCGTCCATCGGCAGGAAGAGGTGGAAATGAAACGACCACGTTTTGGAGGAAGTAGCCACTAGCGGAAGGTTTATATTCTGATAGTTTAATGATATGAATTGTAGAATCAGGTGCTTCTTCTGAAGATAGCCTCACTCGTAAAGTCTTTAGATCTTCGGATCGTCCAGGTAACACATGGACCATAACATCGGTACGCCATTCGGCTCTCATCGTGTAAATATGTAAATCTTCAACATCTGAATTTTCTACCTGAAATTATGAGGATTTATTATATTTTTTTTATATCCTGGGTTCCCACCAAGTTCTGGAAATGGAATTCCCTGATTTTTCCCTGACCTTCCAGATAGTGATAATTGATAGTAATCGAGGAATTCAGTGTTAGGGTTCAACAAACCCAGTATTTATTAGTTGGTTTAAGATTACCAACAGTTGTGAAAATGTGCAGGTAAGATTTTACCAGTGTTGGTCAATTACTCGAGTAAATGATTAAGAGTGAAGAGTGAATTACTCATGGGCCATGAGTGATGAGTAATGATTAAATTACTCATTATTCTTATAGCCATGAGTGATGAGTGATCACTCTTTAATTTTTAGCCATGAGTAATTCACTCATCACTCATTAATCATGAACCATGATTAAAAATAGTTGGTTAATTTTTATATTAATTAGAGTAGGTTAAAAAATATTTTATTTCTATAAAAACAAATTGCACAAAATATTTTTTTCACTTTTGGGACATTGTATTCACAGTCGGGTCAATCTGGGTCGCTTTCGGTGCCGAATAATAAATTGTGGGACTCCATTTGTGGGCATTCAGATGCATATTCCAGAGGGGGAGAAAAAACCCAGCGCTAAAAATTAGCACATAGCTACGGCAGGGCACTAATCGCTAATTTATTTATGAAATGTTTAAATATCATGATAGCTAATAGCTAATTAGCTTTAGCTATAGTTACAACTACAACATTTTCTGATCAAAGTTCACTTCCAGTCTGCTCTGAGCAACTTCCAGGGGCATTCTAGCTCACTCCTGTTCCACTTCCGTTTCAATCTAGATGATTTCCGGTCGACTCATGCCTCTCGCTGGGTAACCCCTGTTCGATCTGGTTCACTTCTGGTCACTCATGGACACTGGAACTCTCTAACCCTTCTTAATCTAGGTTACTTCCAGACTCTCAAAATTACTTACTCAGACGTAACCGGGTGGATCCGAGCCAAATTTGGGATTACTTCCGGTCTCTAACATTTAGTTCTGGGTCACTATATTCATCCCTGGGTCGTTTCCAGAAGTACCCATGGGCTCTCATTATAGACCGGAATTGAACCGGCAATTGACTCAGATTAACCCGGAATGTGCCCATAGATGAATATCGTGACTCGGAGCCATTTTAGGAAACCGGAAGTAGCTAAATTTGCCCAGATTCACACGAAAGCGGTCCAAGGAAGAATATTGTGACTCAGAAACCATTTAGAGAAACCGGAAGTAGTCAAAAGTTGCCCAGATTCACCCGGAAACGGTCCTGGGATGAATACCGTCGACCAGAAGCCATTTTGAGAACCGGAAGTGGTCAAAAGTTGCCCAGATTTAACCGGAAACGGTCCTGGGATGAATATCGTCGACCAGAAGCCATTTTGAAAACCGGAAGTAAGGTGAAAGTGGCTAAAAGATTTCCAGATTCACCCGGAAACAAACCAGGTATGAATATCGTGACTCAGAAGCCTGTTTGAGAAACCAGAAGTTTGAATAGAAGTAATGGAGAGAGACCGGAAGTGACCTACATTAAGAAAGGGATAGGGTGGACGGGAAGTTTGCCAGAGTCCGTGAGTGACCGGAATTGAGCCAGATCGACCCGGAGCAACCCAAGGAATCCAGAGTCACCCAGGTGCGATCGGAAGTTTACTAGAATGAAGTGGAAGAGGAACAGGAGTGAGCTAGAATGCCCCTGGAAGCTACTCAGAGTTGACCAGAGGTGGACCTGTGCGGGCTGGAAGAGGGCCAGAGGAAACCGGAAGTGAACTTTAAGATGTCAAAATGCTGTAACTAAAGCTAAAGCTAATTAGCTACAACAATATTTAAACATTTCATAAATAAATTAGTGATTAGCGTCCTTCTGTCGCTAAGCGCTAATTTTTTAGACAGTATCGCTAAATTAGTGCTGAAGTATCAGCTTTTAGCGCTCGCTAATTTTTGCCCAACTCTGCTTAAATGGTTTTTTTGTTCCTTTTTTTTTTTTTTTTTTTTTTTTTTCTTTTTTTCCCCCTAGTGCATCGAAGGGGTGTTATCTCATGGTGCTGAGGTCATAAGCACCATGAGATAACATGATAATTGAAACGAATGGTAGGTGCGCCATATCGATCTTGCCAAGGAGGTTCAATTTTCAAGGCCAAGCAGACAAATATATGCATTTTCATAGTTATATAATATTATAGATAGATAGATAGAGTATAGATCTGCTGTAAGCTCCTTAATACCTTGACAGCGGCTGTCGAAGGATGTTTGACAGTAGCGCCTCCTACCAAATTATTAAAATTACATTCTTCGTGTTTTCTCAGAGTGTTTAGCACAGAACACCAGTTGTAAATAAATAGAAAATGTCTATACAAATCAAAATTATTTTTATTATTATTTTCTATGCAACTGAATTGTTATTATTATAATGATTTTAAGGAGACGGAATGCTTGGAAATCGCAAGCTGGGGAAACACTTTCCTTAGTACGTATATCCTTCAGTTGTGAAAGGGTAATTCCCAGGCAACATATTTTATTGCCTGGGTAATATATCCTTTAGACTGAAAAAATATTCAGGTATATGAAACCTCTATTGTTAACCTTTTCTTTGTTTTGGGGAACAAGGACCTTTCACATCACAGGTCTAAAATCTGTTTGAGATATTGTCTCTCAAATTTGCATTCGCGTCGTACCATATAACCCCCCTCCCCTCAGTAGCTAAAGGTTAAAAATATTTATTTATTTATATTCCATAATGCTAATGGGACATCGGTCCCGATCAGATCCGATCCGAGATCCGATAGCCATGGACTGTCGGAAGGAAAACAAACACATGCATCTCAAAGGAGGCGCCTAAAATTAATGCCAACCCGACCGAATTCAAACTTGTTTGTTTCTAGACCGATTTTGGACCAAGGACACAAAATGGGGCCAAACGACATATTGTGTTTCAAAAAGGTTTATAGCCTCTAAATCTTAACCGATTTCAATGTTTTTTTTTTTTTTTTTTTTTTTTTTTTTTTTTTTTTTTTTTTTTTTTTTTTTTTTTTTTTTAAATGAAAGCTAATAAAATTTAGAACAACTTTCTCAATTTAAATTTCTGTTTTTTTATTAAGTTTACATTTTCCTTGTTTATTAAATTACGTGGAAAATGTTTATAACCATTCAATGTTTATAACCATTCAATGTTTATAACCATTCAATGTTTATAACCTTCCAATGCTTATAGCCTACCTTTCTTATAAATATTTTTAACCCTGGATGACACTGTGGGGTAAATTTTACCCCATACTTTGAACAAGTTAAAAAAAATTAAATTTCAATTTTTTCTTTTGCTTTTTTATACAACAACAATGTACAGAAAAGGACCATCAAACAGTAATAAATACATACAATTGTTATTAAAATTCACGAAATAGCTAGGAAATACTAAAACTCACTATTGTTCATACACCAAATAATTATCCCAAGAAAAATATTACTAAACAGAAAATATTTTTCAAGAAGAATAAACTAGAATGATCAAAAGCAATAAAGAATAAGAACTTTATGAAAATACAATCTTCTGTTCTATTGAGACTCATTAACATTTAACACATTTTGGTGATCGGTAATCGCGCCTCTACGTAAAGAGCATAGCGTTTTTGTCTTCCTGTCATCCTTTCTGCCTCAAAATGAACATCTCATGGGTTTGTCCAAGGTAAAGAAAGATGTTGAAGGTCCATCAGGAGTTGATTAATCCCCCAAAACAACAAGCATCAGAGTCTTCAGTGGTTTTGGTATGTTCTTCAGTTAGGCACTAACTGCCACATGAGCTTTCACCAATTGATAGCCCAAATCAAGGAGAAAATCTTTTCTGGGCAGTTTTCAGGCCATTTTGTCACTTGAAAAGCCATAACATAAAAGTAATCGACGCGTGAAGATTTATCGGATGAGCGAAAAAGTTATACGTTAACTACACTGTGGGGTAAAAAATACCCCATACACAACTCCCGACCTTCTCATGCAGCGGTTAGCTGACAGCTGGCTTTGTTTATATCAGTTTGTAGTAGATAATGCACTTCCGAGTATTTAGGGAGAAGGGAGGAGTCTCTGGGATTTACAGAAATTAAGAATTACGCCATAGAAAAAAGTGTGGGGTATTTTTCACCCCACGGTGTCAATCCAGGGTTAAAATATGAATACTAATGCTTCTCTTATCATAGTGTAGCAGTTAAAAATTAACTGTTATACTAAGATTTATTTTTTTGGGGCAGATATACTTCCGGAAGATTGATTGGCCTCTCACCTCCTCATTCAGGCCCCCAACATTCAACGTAAACAAAGGATTCTATGCTTATTAGGTGGTACGAGGTAAGGTCCATAAGTTTCCAGCCTGTCCTGCTTCCCCTCCTTCAAACGTGCCGGGACCTGCACGCCTATGCAGGTCCATGCCTGCTCACTCCATACCCATCGCCCGCACTTCCTCAGTCTTGTCAGTCAGTGTCCAGCCTTAAAGGAAACTCCCCATTTTTATAATGTTCAAACTCGAGTACCGTGCGGTAATTAAATTCTTTTGTAAAGAGGGTCTTACTCCTGCGCAAATAAAAGAGCGCTTGGATTGTGTATACGGGCAGTCCTCCCCCTCGTATACCACAGTGAAAGAATGGGCAAAATTATTTAAGTTATGGAGAGAAAGTCTAGAAGATGACCCACGTCACGGTCGCCCATTGGAAGCTGTCACTTCTGAAACAATCCAACTTGTGGAATCTGAATTGCTGTCTGACCGGCAACTAAAAACCGAGGAAATAGCAGCGAGGTTAGGGCTTTCAAAACCAAGTGTTTTGAGGATCATCAAAGAACATTTGCATATGAACAAGGTTAGTGCAAGATTGGTTCCAAAAATTCTTTCAGCTGCTCAAAAACAGGAACGAGTTCACTGCTGCAATGAATTTTTACGCGAGTATAAAGCCGACCCAAGGAATTTTTTGGGCTCAATTGTAACTGGGGATGAGACAATGGTTCTATATTATGACCCACTCAGCAAAAGAGAGTCCATGGAATGGAGAAGATCAGGAGAAGCGCCTCCTTTAAAGGCAAAAGTCACCCAGCCAACAAAAAAGGTAATGGCCACAATTTTTTGGGACTGTAAAGGAATACTACTGATAGATTTTAAAGAAAGGAATACCACAATGAATGGTGAGTATTATGCAGCCCTACTCCACCGGTTACGAGACGCCATTAAAGAGAAGAGGCGAGGGAAGTTAAGCAGAGGTGTCCGCCTCCTTCACGACAATGCCTCTGTCCACACAGCATTGATTTCCAAGGCCGCTGTGAAGGACTGTGGATTCCAAGAAATCTCTCATCCACCCTAGAGCCCAGACTTGGCCCCTAGCGATTTCTACCTTTTCTCAAAGGTAAAATCTGATCTTCGTGGAAGGCGATTTAACACCGACGAAGAGCTCCAAGCAGCGGTGGAAGAAAATTTGTTTAACAAAGAAGAAAATTATTTTTCTCATGGTATAGAAATGTTGCCAAAGCATTATATTAAGTGTGTTGAACTTAGAGGAGAATATATTGAAAAACAGTAAAACCAGTTTTTTTCTTTCACCTTTCCTTCTATCCCAGGCCGGAAACTTATGGACCTTAGTACGTATTTCTTAAATTAATGACTCATTTTTACTTCACTACAAGGTGATTACTGACAAGCTAGGACTAGATTGGATCGGATCGGGCCGGGACCAATGTAAGCACTCACGTTAGCTGCTGTCGGTCAAACAAAATCGGATTGGATCAGAATGGGAGAAATACAGGTCCAATGTAGGTGCACCCTTAGAATAGAAATTTGTAATAAAGGGTCTTTCAATAAGAATGATATGATGTTTAATTGTAATAAAATAATAACTATGTGTTATAAAACCATTATTTATAGATTAAATTCAAACATAGTATATGGCATTAAGTTCGAATAACACATCATTCGAATGATTGCCTCAGCTTTGTCGGATGTGATGAACACAATTTTATATGGGTCTACACGCAAGCCTTTATGTAAAAACACTACGTTGTTGTTTGGGCAGGTCAGGAAATCGATACATTGGCTCTAAAAGTTTGAATATTTTCATCAATTCTCGCATTTCTTTATCTTATTGTGGTTTCGCATCTTCAAGAGTAAATGTAGACAATATGTTTCTCCAAAGTATGTAGAATGAGCACACACGAGGTCAATTATGAAGACCAAAAATTCACAAAGTGCATGTTCAGTATTTACAAAAGAACATTCGTTTCATAAACGTTTTGAATAATGACCAAACGTCGTTGAAGCGTCTATCTTGCCATGGTTAATTGTCAGACAACACTCCAAACAAGACAGTGATGCCATTTCAAAATCAGAAATTATGATTGAATAAATATGACATAAAGATCATACAAAATAACATTTTAAATTGCTAGCAGAAGATGTGAAAATACATATGTCTGGCGAGGTACTGGTAGATCTACTGCCCATTGTTGATGGTTTGTACTACTTGCTCTCGCTGTCATACCGACCCAGTTGATCTACTGGGAATTTAAATTTTATTTTATTTTCTTCGTTTTAAGACTACAAAAGTCACCAGTTCTCTATCTGTGTAAGAATGTTTCTTGAAGATATGCAGTTACCTCAAGATACATTAGTAGTGGGTAACCACTACGTTTGAAGTAACGGTATGGGTTACTGATATTTAAAAAAACATAAAACTATATTATATATTGCATATTCATAAATTACCTTTATCGTAATATTTTCAGGTGTAGATTTTGCAATGTGCTGGTTTACATCAACTCCTTTCACTCCAATACTATATTCACACTGTAATCATAATAATACAATTAAATCATACATAATTAATATTTTATCTAGTATTAATAACAATATATTATTAATATTCTACACTAAGCAACCAATTAAAGTTAAAAGGAAATGTTAAGTTTAATAAGAAAAGGAGTGTCTCCCTGTGGTCTAGTAGCTACCACTTTGGATTCTCATACAGGAAGTGGGGATCTAGTCCCACCAGCAGCAGGAATTTTTCCATTTCAGGGCACGATGAGAAAATTCCCAGCTGCACCACGGTTATCGGCGCCAATGGCCCAGATATCGGTGTGCCATAAAAACAAAACAGATAAATAAGAAAAGGAAAGAATGAGTAATAAGCATGAGCCGTGGTGAGAGAAGGCACTCATGGAAAGATTGTCATATTCCGAACAATAACATTGTAGGCAAATACGTAGTAAGGTCCATAAGTTTCAGGTCTGTCCTGCTTCCCCTCCTTCAAATGTGCCGGGACCTGCACGCCTATGCAGGTCCATGCCTGCTCACTCCATACCCATCGCCCGCACTTCCTCAGTCTTGTCAGTCAGTGTCCAGCCTTGAAGGAAACTCCCCATTTTTACAATGTTCAAACTCGAGTACCGTGCGGTAATTAAATTCTTTTGTAAAGAGGGTCTTACTCCTGCGCAAATTAAAGAGCGCTTGGATTGTGTGAAAGAATGGGCAAAATTATTTAAGTTAGGGAGAGAAAGTCTAGGGACGTCCCGGTCGCCCATTGGAAGCTGTCACTTCTGAAACAATCCAACTTGTGGAATCTGCATTGCTGTCTGACCGGCGACTAAAAACCAAGGAAATAGCAGCGAGGTTAGGGCTTTCAAAAACAAGTGTTTTGAGGATCATCAAAGAACATTTGCATATGAATAAGGTTAGTGCAAGATGGGTTCCACAAATTCTTTCAGCTGCTCAAAACCAGGAACGAGTTCACTGCTGCAATGAATTTTACGCGAGTATAATGCCGACCCAAGGAATTTTTTGGGCTCAATTGTAACTGGGGATGAGGCAATGGTTCTATATTATGACCCACTCAGCAAAAGAGAGTCCATGGAATGGAGAAGACCAGGAGAAGCGCCTCCTTTAAAGGCAAAAGTCACCCAGTCAACAAAAAAGGTAATGGCCACAATTTTTTGGGACTGTAAAGGAATACTACTGATAGATTTTAAAGAAAGGAATACTACAATGAATGGTGAGTATTATGCAGCCCTACTTCACCGGTTACGAGACGCCATTAAAGTAAGAGGCGAGGGAATTTAAGCAGAGGTGTCCGCCTCCTTCACGACAATGCCTCTGTCCACACAGCATTGATTTCCAAGGCCGCTGTGAAGGACTGTGGATTCCAAGAAATCTCTCATCCACCCTAGAGCCCAGACTTGGCCCCTAGCGATTTCTACCTTTTCTCAAAGTTAAAATCTGACCTTTGTGGAAGGCGATTTAACACCGACGAAGAGCTCCAAGCAGCAGTGGAAGAACATTTTTTTAACAAAGAAGAAAATTATTTTTTTCATGGTATAGAAATGTTGCCAAAGCGTTGTATTAAGTGTGTTGAACTTAGAGGAGAATATATTGAAAAACAGTAAAACCAGTTTTTTTCTTTCACCTTTCCTTCTATCCCAGGCCGGAAACTTTTGGACCTTACCTCGTACTTCTCTGACAATTGCTTAACATTTAGTGCTTTACATGCAGAAACAGTGACACAAGACGGAATCATAAGAATTATCAGTTTTCAACAACACGCAGGATGTTGGAGGCATGTTCATGATTTTGGAAAAACATGAAATTGAAGGAGGGTGAGACCGATGGCCGTGAGGGTTAAGGCGTGTGCACTTAACACTCCGTGCCAAAGGTCGTGGGTTCGATTCCCACTAGGGGTGGTGGCTTTTCTTTCGAAAAAAAGAAAAGGCATCACCCCTATCCTGGCTAGAAAAGGGTGGTAACCTATAGATAACCCGTCCTAAAATTCGTAGTTAATAATAAATGGACGTTAAAATTTAAATAAAAAAAGAAATTGAAGGATACCTAATGAATGCATTGTTATATTATTATTTACAGCTGTTTTCAATTTCATTGTTTACTTTTGTTTATTTTATTCATTCGGAAGCCCGGTGGCCGTGAGCGTTAAGGCGTGAGCACTCCGTGCCAAAGGGTTGTGGGTTCGATTCCCACTAGGGATGGTGGCTTTTCTTTAGAAAAAAGAAAAGGCATCAGCCCTATCCTGGGTAGAAAAGGTTGGTAACCTATAGATAAAAAAAAAAATCAGTCCCGTAACAGGCCACGAGGGCCCTGAGGAGCAGATACTATAGAGGTATCTGATTCATGACCATACGGCACAGTAGGGAGATAGTCTGGTCACTACTATGCTCCGGCCGCCTGATTTTCCCCTTGGCTGCTTCGACTGCTAGAATCATTAGCACCCAAGGTACCCATTGATAAATTTATTAAAGGCTAGGTTGGCCTAGGGACGGTCAGGGAGGCCGAATTCAACCCATAAACAAAGACACTAGAAGAAAAAATCTTTAGAGCTTGCTCGGGATTTGAACTCAGGCCTCCAGCTTATTAGTCCAGTGCTCTACCACTGAGCTTACCTCGCCCCCAACCTATAGATAACCCGTCCTAAAATTTGTAGTTAATAATAAATGGACGTTAAAATTTAATAATAATAATTTTATTCATTCAGTCTAATATGTAGTATTATTTTAAGTTCAATAAAGCCTAGTTTCAGGTTATTCTTTTCTCTTCTATAACAATTTATTGAACTTAGTTTTTGCTTTGGAATGGATCGTATTCTACGCCCTGAAAGATAAAGTACCAATCCTAATGAAGATGGAGCTCTACAAGAATGGAAACATTGGTTTCGTACATTCCAGAACTTTATTACTAGTGCTGATATTCGTGAATGTGATAGACTCAAAGTGTTAACTAACTTTATTTCTCCTTTTGTCTATGAATATATGAGTGAATATGGAACATATAACGATGCTGTTGCAGTTTTAAAAACTCTGTATATTAAACCAATTAATGAAATATTTGTTCGTCATAAGCTGAAGACTCAATGCCAGGAACCTGGTGAAACTATTGGACGGTACGTTGAATCTCTTAAAGTTTGGCTAAAGATAGCAATTTTAAAGCTATTAGTGCTGAAGTTAACAGAGATGTATCTGTTAGAGATGCATTTATAGGTAGATGGATTGCAGTCATCCCATATTCGTCAGAGATCATTGGAAAATCACACTTTAACTCTAGAAGAACAGTTACTCAAGCTAGATAGTTGGAGCTCGTGGAATATCAATCCCAGAAATATTTGACTCCATCGACCATCAATACTGTTTCAATGAAGAAGGAATCGGTTCCAAGCCACAGCGAAGAAGACTCTCGACCAGCTCCTCAATCAGTCTCATCAGTCAGTCCAAAGTGCTACTTTTGCGGTTTCCAGAAACACAGAAGATCCATCTGCCCAGCCAGGGAGGTTATCTGTAGAAGCTGTGGGATCAAGGGTCACTACCAGAAGGTATGTAGAAATAAGGATAAATATTCAGTATCACCCCGGCGTCCAACAAATTCCACTAATTGTTTAGCATCTCTACCTTCAAATCTAAGAAAAGCTGTTGTTACTGTCAAGATCAATGGCTCAAATGCTCAAGGTTTGATAGACACAGGTAGCACTGGTACTTTCATAAGCCATTCTACTCTCTCAAAACTTAAAATTCCGGTGATTCCCTGTAAAGTACAAGATGTTGCTATGGCATCAACCGGTTCCGACCGTGGTAGAGTGCACATCGGCTCTGTATCGTTCAGTAAATTGAGTGGTTAATTGACAGATTTGTGCGTAGTAAATTGGCAGAGGTGTTTACTAGTGATAGACGTTGCTATCTGTGTCATCAAATAAAGGATTGATAGGTGAGAATACCGGGGAATCCCACTAATATAAAGGAGGATAAAGACAGGCTGAAGACGAGCGTGTTGAAGCAGAGCATAATGACGTCACGGTGAGTCTTCCTAGCTATAAGACTTTAATACTCTAGGGATTTCTGAAGCGAGATAAGGGATCCAGCTCTATCTCCTATCTATACTAGGGTCATTCATCTATAACGGGCAATTATTTACGGTATTGCTGAAAATCATTTCTCTCAAATAAAATTATTTAATTCTGTTAAAAAATGGATGAAGTAAAATCTCTTTTGGAAGAGCTTAGGGGGGGACGTTCTCTGCAACAGGAATGAAATAACAGCTGTAAATACTAATGTAGCAAAAATAGTTACCTCCCTGGAAAGTTTTCTCCAAGAATTTATAGAAATGAAAAAAAGAGTCGAGGTAATAGAGAATAAAATGAACGCTCAAGAGGATGAGATAGCCTATTTGTCACGCCAAGAGCGCCTTAATAATGTCGTTATCACCGGAGTGCCAGAACAGCAAGAAGAAAATGTAGCTTTAATAACCAAAGATTTATTGAATAAAAGTGATGTGACGTTAGAAGACGTCAATATTGACAATATATTTAGAATAGGAAAGATCAGAGGCAGAAGACCTATACTCCTCAAACTTAACTCCAACCTCAAGAAACAAGATATTTTGCGATCTAGAGACAAAGTTCGAAGTCTAGGTTTTAATGTATTCCGAGGTCGATCGAAAAAGGAAAGGGATAGCTTTCAGAAAATGCGCCCTTATATAATGAAATATCGAAATGAAGGAAAGATAGTGACTTACCGAAGTGGACTCCTGGAGATGGATGGGAGACGATTTACGGAGAAGGAACTAGAGGATATGGAAGCAGCTTCGAAAAGGAAGAGAGAAGAAGAGGAAGGAGTGAAGGGACCCGCGGCTAAGCTGAAGCAGTTCGCTTTCAGAAGCAGATCATCATCAGAGTCAGCAGCTCGTCCATAGCTAGGTCAGAGGTCAGAAACTCAGTTTACTATACTTTCCTATAATGTTTGTGGACTGAAGAATAAAAAATATAACTTGGACTTTATTAAATTCGTCACTTCATTTGATATTTTCTTTCTATGTGAAACATTTGTACTACAGAATAATATACAGGATTACGAAAAAATGTTCCCTCAATATAAGATTCACTGGATACCAGCAACAAGAACACACATCGAAGGAAGACCGAGTGGAGGCTGTGTTATTGGATACAAATCCATATGGAATAGAGACATTAAACTAGTGCAAATCCTATCAGCTCGACTATTAAAGCTAGCTATGTACAATAATACAATTGTTTATCCAATATATTTAAATTACAATAACTGGGATGAGAGCTACAATGAACTAAGTCTAGTCCTGAATGAATTAAACTCTAAACCTCTAGTTTTGATCGGTGATTTAAATGGAAGAATCCATGATGCCCAGCATCTGTCGGAGGAGGTGGAGACCTTCCCTAACGTTACCATCACAAGACAATCAAAGGATACCAAGCTAAATCCAAGAGGAAGACGCCTGCACGATTTATTTGATGATCATAATCTGGTAATTATGAACGGGAGATCCAAGGGTGATAGAAAAGGTGAGTTTACCTTCATCAACAAGAACGGCAATTCAGTTATAGACTTGGCTTGTGTGAGTGGTGACATCTTGAATCTCATTGCTGATTTCAAGGTAGTCCCGTCTCCTACGTCAGATCACATGCCTATAGTGATTAGTCTCGCTAGATGTACGGATCCCAGTGTAAAGCTTTTGTCGTTACTTCCCAAGTTGCCCTGGAGAGAAGAGGACAAAACTGAATATCAAGAACGACTAGCTATTTCAGTTAAAGAAACAAGCTTTACTGGAGATCCTGATGAAGACAATGAAACTATTTTGTGCTGTATCAGGTCTGCATGTAAGCATTCAGGCCTAGGAAGAAAATGGTTTACTCCCAAAAATCCCTGGTTTGATCTTGAATGTGCGAAATCGCGGCGAAAAGTATTTCAGTTGTTGCGCTTATTCAGGAAAAACGATTTAGATTTCATTAGAAGAGAGTACATAAATGCTAAAAAAATGTATAATGGCCTTATCTTAAGCAAAAAAAGAAACTTTTATGCAGAAGTTATAAAAAACTTGAAGAATGCAAAAGATGCAAGAGTCTTCTGGAATTTGATACTTAGTCTTAAATGTAGAAATTTTAAAATAAGTGGACATATCTCAATAACAGAATTAGTAATCTCTTTCAGGAAACAATTTAATTTAGAAATTATCATTGAACCATTGCAGTATGCTGAACCTTATCTAGAAAATTACACCTTAGACAAAGATTTTACCATATCAGATCTACACTTTGTTTTAAGTAAAGCAAAAAATAACAAAGCGCCAGGACTAGATAGAATCCCTTATGAACACATTAAATATGCACCTGCTGAATTCCTTGAGAAACTTTTAGGCATTTTCAACTCAATATTTCAGTCTGGAAAACCACCAAAGTCCTTCAAGGAGTCAATAATATTTCCAATATTTAAAAAAGGGGACGTCACAAATCCAAATAACTACAGGGGAATATCCTTCTTAAATGCGACCACAAAGATTTTTACAGGATTGTTGCTACATAGGTTGACAGAATGGGTTGAAGAGAAAAACATCATGAATGAATTCCAAGCTGGTTTTAGAAAGGGCTACGGGACGGTTGATCAGGTTTTCAATCTCTGTAATATAGCAGAAATATCCAAAAATGTTAAGAAAAAACTCTACTGTGCCTTTATTGACTTCTCTGCAGCATTTGATAGAGTGGATAGACGAGCCCTCTGGTATAAGTTGTACAGCTATGGAATATCTACCAAATTTGTGACAATTTTGAGAAATCTGTATGCGGCAACCTGTGCATGTGTGTGGTGTGATGGGTCTACATCAGAGTTCTTCGCAACTGATGTCGGTGTTAGACAGGGCTGCTTATTGAGCCCCCTTCTGTTTTCTCTCTTTATCAACGATATTGAAGAGGATCTGGGGTATGGATGCACCATCAATGGAAGAAACATCAGGCTTCTTGCTTATGCTGATGACGTCGCACTTCTCACGACCGACCCAAAGGCCCTACAAGAAATGATAAGAAACTTGGAGAACTATTGCAATAGGTGAAACCAAAAAATAAATCTTGACAAAACAAAAATCATGATTTTTGGAAATGGGCGACGCAAACAGGGAATTGAGGAGTGGAGAAGCCAAGGCGGCGAAGTTATTGATATTGTCAACAAGTTTAAGTATCTGGGGATTTGGCTTACACCAAAAGTAAATTTTGAAGTGAATGCAGTGGAAAAATTAAAAACTGCAAAAGTAGCTATTAATATGTCATGGAAGGGTATATTCGACAGGCGGGATATAGACTTCCAAGAAAAACTAAAAGTCTTCATGGCAACTGCAAAAGCTGTTGTGTTGTACTGTGGGCAGGTCTGGGGATTCAGGAAATCTGAAACGGTAGAGAAGCTGTTACGTTTTTTCCTTAGAAAAGCATTAGCCTTACCAAAAAGCACTCCAAATTATGCTCTTACCCTAGAAACTGGCTGTAGTTCAATGTTTTCTACTTCGCTTTGCATGCATTTGAACTATATCAGCAAAGTATTAGCTATGCCAGAGAATAGATTACCAAAATTTTTGGCGAATGAAATATTAAATAAAAACATATTCTGGTGCAAGGAACTTAAAGATCTCGCAAGGAAGCACAACCTGGAATGGTCAGGCTATGTAAACAGTAATGACTTCATGACTAATCAGAAGAATCTTACAGAAGCATTAAACAGCAGCTACTACAATAACCTCATACAACAAGCTACCAAGGCTAGATGGCATGTTCTATATGCGAAGCTCGTCCATCCTGGCTCGTATCTATTTGATGAGAAGCTCTCAATCAAGGAGAAGATCATCATATGCAGAACAAGATGTGAAGAAATTAACCTGAATTTCAAACCATGGAGAGAAGGAAGACAAATCGAATGCTCGCTTTGTAATATGAAGGCTAGGGAAGATGTATTCCATTTCATTGGGATTTGTCCGGTCCTGATAGAGTTCAGATTAATCTACTTTCATCGTAGGACTCTTAATCATCAACAAGTGGTGAACATATTAAATGGTGAAAACTATAGGGATTTAGTAAGTTATATAAAATGTGCTGGACGCTATAGACAATTTTTAATTACTCAGTTTAACTTATAAATTCTAAAGCAGTGTATTTTTACATTTACAAAGTGAAATATTTTTAATTATATAGATTAATTTATTTATGTTTCTGTTAGATTGCTGATTTTTGCGTTTGATTCAGAGTATGCGCCAAGTTATTGTTTATTATTCCATACAAATTGATTTTGGATAAATGTATATAATTTTTTATTTTTTGTAAATCTGAATAGTTGTTAGTTTTGTTTCTTGTAGATGTATGTCTGTGTGCATATGTGTATGTATATATGTGTGTGTATGTGTATGTGTGTGTGTGTGTATGTGTGTGTGTATATGTACGTATGCGTGTGTGTGTGTGTGTGTGCGCGTGTGAGTGTGTGTGTGTGTGTGTGTGTTTGTGTGTGTGTGTGTGTGTGTGTATATGTGTGTATAATTAGATTACCATTGTAAAAAAGGAACGAAGAATACATAAAATTATTATAAAAAAGTTGGATATAAGTTATATATGATTTATTTATTCTGCTCTATATTATTGCAACAAATGTAAACAGTAACCGAACTTGGGCTGACGGTGTTATCAACATGCCCTAAAAAAAAAAAAAAAAAAAAAAAAAAAAAAAAAAAAAAAAAAAAAAAAAAAAAAAAAAAAAAAAAGTTGTTCCTGTCATGTATGGCATCAACCTCCTTGAAATCACAAATTAAGTGTCAATGTAGGATAAACCTTCGGTTACAGGACCATGAATACAATGGTGTAACAGTTAGCAATCAACAGGTTCACTGAATTAGACGCATTCCCACTCCCAAGGATACATATGTAACACACACACACACAAGCCCGCATACATACACACACACACACACACACACACACACTCTACCGCCAACATTTGGAAAAGAGCGGATTGATACTTTTACGAGCTGTGTAATCAATATAAATAAATTTTTGTTGTTGCACGTCATTGCGATTCATTGCTTACTATCCTAGTGCACTAAAAGCCTTTCTGTACTTTCCTTCTATGAAAGCTGTAAATTACTGTTAAGAATCGGAGTTACGGGAGTACTCTCTTGAAGGTACTCATAAATTTTACCACTACATTATGATCATGAAATATAATACCATAATCATAAGCTAAAATGCCACCCCGGTAATACGGGCTTATTTGAATTATAAAAATACCTACCGAAGGCTGTAATCCGCGAATCCTGAAGCTGCCTGAAGTACTAGTCGTAGCTTCTTCCTGATAGAGACTACACGATCCAAGACCAACAGCTTCAACTACAACACCAGCTTCTCCTTCCCCGTTCAGTGAGCTCACTAATCCATGACCACTGTAAGCCACTCTTTCTCCACTGAAAATGTTTTTACTTTTATTTTATTTTGAAATTGTTCTGTATATAGTGTCTAGAGTGATAAGCAACTGAATTGAACATGCCTAGGGAATAAAATTAAGCAAAATTGTTTATTTTGATTTGTATTTGATATCTTGTAGATTCATGTACTCCTTTAGGCTTCCTCGCTGGGGCATCATCTTTCTCGTCTCCCGGCTTCTTTCTCCAGCGGTGCTTGTTCCATGGCCGTTATATTTCGCCCATCTCCTAATGGGCTTCATCAGACGTCGTCGTGTTGTCTTGAGGTGTGCAGGAGCTAGCCCATTAGGAGATGGGCGAAATAAAACGGCCATGGAACAAGCACCGCTGGAGAAAGAAGCCGGGAGACGAGAAAGATCTTGTAGATTACATAATTTTCCCCCTAAAATACAAAAAAAATATACTATTATACTGTTACATAGAATATTTTACATCTGAAAATGTTCAATGAATTCATAAAAAGAAAAGGGGAAAATAATGTATCATATCAAATTTTTATATATTTGCTGTTGGTCATGTCTTGACGAATGTCTAGGTGATTACTTTGAAAGGAGTCTGCCAGTAGGCATTTAATTTTAAAATCATTGTAACAGTATAAACACATTGTTTTTTCAGCCCTTGAAATTAGGTAATGGACTATGAAGACCTTGTAACCATTACATGCATGCTTAAGTTCATCTCTTCATGCAGGTTTTGTTTGATACATTTAAAGACTAATGGCAATCAAGCAATCCCACTAGCATTGCCAAGTTTCTGGATATTATTATTTTATTTTAGGGTCTTTTTTCAAAGACCACATCCAGTTACTTTTGAAGTAGCAGTAGTGATTTTTATCAGTTACTCCTGTTACCAGTAACTGTAAGTTTACTGATTAGCTTACAGGTTCTTTGCTAGTTATCTATTACTACTTGACATGTTATCTACGGTTATAAACAATATTAGATAATGGCAAGCAATATTTATTAACAAAAGGTTAATATGATCAAAATCAATGGTAATTGTTAGATTAAAGGGCCTCCTCAAGGATTTTTTGGCCTGTTGGTTCTACATTGTATTTAGACGCACTAAAAACGGATCAGTTAAAATTAAAAGTTGCTCTCAAATAAGAAAAACAAGTATTGAAGTTAAGCATTGAAGTTAACTGTTTTGCAGGTTATGAAGGCTACCGTAAAGAACGATATTTGTAAACACATATTTTATTCATTTTTTTCCCCCCTCCTTTTCGGTTAATAATCAAAATGATGGTCGTTGGTACTATAATGTATTATGATGCACTAAAGACAAATCCATTGAACAAAAAAATCGCTCTCAACTACAAAAAAAGTTATTAAGCATTAAAGTTGTAAACTGTTTTGCAGGTTAAGAAGGATAAAATTAACAATGATATTTGTAAACACACACATTTTATTCCTTTTTTTTCTCTCTTTTCGGATATTTAGCATTATGGGCATACGTGCTACGCGTTTCCGTTCGCTTCAGGAGATATCAAAACTCTAGTCAACCCAACTCGCTAAAATTAATAGAATTCTATTAATTTTAGCGAGTAAGAAACCAATCGCTTTTTCTTTGTTAGGAACATAGCAAACTAATTGTAAAAGACCCATTTTTTCTCAATAACATAAACAGAGCTTTTTCATAAACAAACTCTAATTCACTAGGTTACTTTACTCCCAGCAAGAACCAATAGAATTGCTCATAGAAATCCTCCAATAGAAATGCAAAGGAGTTATGCGCACGCGCTGTTAAAATCACTACTGCTACTTCAAAAGTAACTGGATGTGGTCTTTGAAAAAATACCCTTATTTTATTTTAATTTTAATATAATGTTTTCAATATCTTCCAGATGACACCCTTCCATAGCCAGGATACAGCTGATGTCTAACTCTTTTTGAAAAGAAAAGCTACCACCCCTATTGGAAATCCAACCCACAATCATAGACATGTATTTTCATGATAACATCCAGAAAGCTCAAGGAAAATTTCAATTTAATTGCCTCCACGAGAACAAAAAGGAGATTTCTGCCAGAAATTGGTAAAAAATGTAAAAACAAATTCCTCTTACCAATGCTTATTGGAATTTTGCGTAAAAAACTCGGCTGCCATTAGACGAGTTCATCTGGACACCAATCGTATTCACCGAAGAAAAAAGGTTTTCTAAAGATGGCCCAGATAACGAGTATAGTTATATGGAAGAAGGTCCTAGTACCTGATTTAACCATCGTAAATGACAAACGAAAGGTCAAAATTTTAGATAAGCGTTCATTCAACTGGATTAAACACATTCGCGAGATTCCTCACCAACAGTAAGAGGAAATACACAAAAACTAAAAATGAATAATGACAAGAAATCTACATATAAGATAAGCTATTTTAAGTAAATTCACCTCAAACTAAAATGTACAGTAGCTCCTTCTTCAACACTAATTATTTTACTAGAAGGATGGAACTTGTATTCCTTCATCATTGGTCGTAGAAAATATTCTCCAGGGCTGAGAGAGAGGAATGACATCACTCCGTCTGTATCGGTTTGAGCATTCCTTCGATAATCTTTTCCACCGGATAATGAAAGTAGCACCCCCTGAAATATAAGTTTTTATATTATAAATTTAAACAATTTTCTTTAAAGGAAGAATCTTCTCAAAGTCCAACTCATAGAAACTACTAAATGTTGAAGCAATATCCTTAAATCAGAGAAACATCAAGAAGATCAGTAGATGACTCAGCTGCTACTTGACAAACATTTTTACTTTTGGCGAGATAAAAAGGAATTTTCCAGGGTGACTGCAGTAGAAAACTGCACTGCTGTCCATTTTTTGAAAAGAAAAAAAAAAAAAAAAAAAAAAAGACACATTTGTCCAATTTTTGAAAAAATGCCACATTTGAAGATTTTTTTTTTCCAATTTTAAAATATTTTTGCATTGAAGTATCTACATCTCAAACCATTTACAAAAAGTGGATTTATTGTGACAACAATTTCAGTCTGGATGACAGCAAGTTATACTGCAATTTATGCGCAAAATCGGCAAGTTCAAGAAGCATGTATGTAGTAAAAATTGTCATACATACGGCTGGCAGGAATCCTCGTGAAGAAAATACCTAGCAACAAAATTGGGGCGGGTTTGGGATTAGCCAAAGTTCTCACACCACACGCTCACACAAGAATAAAAAAAGGAAACAAACAGCAAAATCAAAGCGGCACCAGAAACAAAAATGTCCAACTCGCAGGAACTGCGTCATGTTAGCGGAGTTCCATTCATATCCCTAGTGCTATTTCTAAGGCTTGGAATACAAACAGTAAATTCTTGGTTTTGATATTTCGTGAAAAAGTTAACAGAACACAGGAAACTATCACTACACAACGCAACCGGGAATTACTTGCACCGCCTCTTTGCTCATTCTTAAGGAAAACTCTGTTAGAAATTTGTTTCTCATTTACTTAACTTTTTTACTGAAATATAATTTACTGTTTAAATTCAATTAAAAAAACAGTTAGAAACTGAGGAAAAGAGAAAAACTACTAAGCGGAAATTCCTCACTCCGCGCCCTGAATCCGCTCATTTTGGAAGGAATTAGAGGAAAATTCTAATACAAAAATTGTTCCTATTTACTAGCGTTGTTGTAATGAAGTATTCATTTTAAAGATTGAGGAAAACAGTAAAAACATTCAAAGGACCAAAACCAACATGTTCGAATTAAGCACCGATTCCTCTGACTGAAATCACTCTATCGAAAATTTCATTAGAACCATTTCTATTTTAGTTCTTTTATATTGCTCAGACAATTGTAATAATGTAAATAGTTAAAAATAAATGCCACATTTTGATAGGCTCTGGTCATTAGTAAGGGAATAGAAGCAGTTATTGGTGGGTTTTAATATCTCATGAAAAAAATAAAATCTAAAAGAGAAGGAAGATTTAAGGAGTCACACCAAGAAACTGACAGTATCTTAAGTAGAAATCTAAAACGTTTTTTCATTTTCTTACCTAGTTTTACTAAAAGACACATTTTATTGTTAAATTCTATGTAAAAAAAAAAACAAAAACAAACAATTAAAAAGTGAGTCAAACAGAGACAAACTGGCGGGAACCCTGTAAATTGATATTCACTCTAATCATGCCTTTATAATTAAATCAGAAAGGAAGGGTATTATATTATTACTTCTCGAGTTATGTGAATAGAGTGGTATAATGCAAACAGTATTAAAAATTTAACATCATACATACCTGCAAAGGAGATTCGTCATTAATGTCTTTCACACTGACCACTATTTCGGCAAGCTTGTGAGCACTGAAATGGCCTTTTGTAGATTCTTCTGTAAACACATATCCTTCTTTTCCAGCATGCAACCTTAAATATTATAATAGAATATTATGAAATATAAAAATATTAAGTCAATCTTTATGATATATTTATTAAAAAACAAAAATAGGTATTGCTTGCCTTATATCAGTAATTAGCTCTAGGAAAGACAATAAAAGTGGAGAAACAATTTTCTTATGTACAACTTTACTTGTCACTATACCGAATCACTTCTCTTTTACCACTTTCCTCTGAAGGAAGGTAGCTATTGAGGTTGCACTTATGACAGAATTTTTGAAAAATGTCTTTAAATCTTCATTGATTCTACCTAGTAGACACCAAAAATGACTCCCGTTAAAATTTACTCACACACACACACACATATATATATATATATATATATATATATATATATATATATATATATATCTGTTAACACAATATATGCCAGAGTTTTTGTTTTTTTCATCACAAAACTTGGTATATAGCATTCTCATATCTAAACACCAAATCCATCCTTATCTAACGATTGAACGAGTTTGTTAACCACCAAACTTGGTCAATTTGGAGGGGGGGGGGATTATTCCAGGCCTAAGTACTAATTTCTCTGTATTCATTCTGGTCATCTAAATAGAAAAATACGCTCTACAAATAAATTAAATTGGTTCATTAGGACAAGGTTTTACTCCCGACCCAAATTAATAATTTGCTCATACCGACTATTCTTTCTCGTTTATTGCAACAAAATACGAAATATCAGAGGCTTTTCTTGCGGAGATGTCAGCTATAGAAACCACAGACAGCTCTTTAGAGGCTTGTCTCGTGTAGACTTCTGAGCCGTAGAAACCACAGGCAGCCCTTCAGGGGCTTGACTTGTGGAGATGTACTCAGCTCTATAAACCACTGGCAGCTCTTCAGAGGCTTGTCTTGTGGAGATGTTCTCAGTTCTAGAAACCATAGACAGCTCTTTAGAGGCTTGTCTCGTGTAGACTTCTCAGCTGTAGAAACCACAGGTAGCTCTCTTCAGAGGCTTGTCTCGTGGAAATATCCTTAGCTCTAGAAACCACAGACAGCTCTTCAGAGGCTCATCTCGTGGAGATGGAAACCCCTTGATGTGGTATGAAACAATGTACAGTCCAAGTTAAGCAGATTATTAACATAAGATACTCTGAAAATGGAGATAATTTCTTCTATTTACTTAATAAAACAAATAGAATATAAAGTATATGTAAATAAACTGAGATTAAATATTGAAAAATGATTTAGAAATTGAAAATCACCTGTAGTTGGGAATGAGCTTGACTGGCGGAAACTTGTAAGTACCATCGGAAGAACTGTGCTGTGTGTGGAGCACAGCCCCGTCTTCATCCAAGATGCTAATCGAAACATCACTCAAGCCACGATTGTCAGCAGTAGTTACTTTACCTGCATTAGGAAGTCAAACATCCTATGAATATATTAATGAACAACAAAAAGTTAATGTTTTGTTGATTCCGTTGCTGAGTTTCCTCAATGTCCGTGTTAGTTTGACTCCCGTTGACAGGAGAGGTGGTAGTATTATGACAGAGCTTTGATACTGGGATTATATAATAGACTACTCTAATAGACAGATAAGATAATTAACTTATTACACGATTAAGAGTCGTTTTGATGAGATCAAATAATCATTTGTAAAAAATAGATTCTGTCTGTTCTCATTGATTCAGGTATAATGAATATTTAGACAAAAAAAATGCAATTGAAAATGAATCCGTAATTTTTTTATTTATATTATCCATTCTTTTAGTACTTTCCTCCGAAGGAAAGTAGGTATTGAGGTTGCACTCATGATGGAATTTTGAAAAAAATCTTCAAATATTTATTGAGAGGAGATCGTTGACCGTAGATGATGCAAGGTAGGGATTGTCGGGGTTCGGTCACTCCTACTTAATAAAACTACATTTTATCATAAAAATGGTTTTATTGTGCCGACGTTTCGGCTTGAACTTCAAGCCTTCATCAGGGCTGTAAAAAACAATTAGGACGGATGTAATACTGAAATATACACACACATATATATATATGTATATATATATATATATATATATATATATATATATATATATATATATATATATGCCTACATACACAAATACACATACATATATACATACATACATATATGGAAAAAGACAAAAACATAAAATACTAGAACATAATATATAGAAGAACAATGTGCTCTAGAAGTGTTTGGATTATTAGGAGAACAGATATAAGAATAACAGATTACATATTAGATTAGATATAAAAATAACAATATGGGCTTACCGATGGGAAGATAGAGAACTATTCCTCACAAATGCGGGATCATTTCTGACAGTTATTACAGGGAAACATAGGAAGAAAGGAGTTGGTGAAGGGGGGGGGCCTCTCCCTATCCGACACCAAATTTCACCCTGCCAACAAATCCCGACTCCTCGATATTCTCACTACCAATGGATTTCCTACCAACATTATCACCCATCTCATAAATTCTTTTAATAACCCTAAACCCATCCCCACTACCCAAGACAATATTGTCCCTCAATTCAGAGGCCTCCCATATATCCCAAACCTCACATAAAAAATCCAGCAAACAGACAAATGGACAGACATGTGATTTTTATATCTCTAGATATACAAGGTACATCGCAAGTTAATGACAATACTCCAGGGGGCGAAACTAGACGTAAAATGTAGTTCAACACCACCAACCATACATTTCTATCTCACTCCGTTCCAGAGATATCCCGTTCTAAAGGTTCTTTAGAGAAAACCGTCTTTTCCAACCATGGCTGGTGATTGTAATGTTAGATTTAAAAAAAAAAAACTTTTAATATATTTTTTGTTTGTTTTTGATGATGTTATAAATAACGACTACGTGGTATAAGGTATTTTAAATATAAATTATACTATTAAATAAGTTTAGATTTCAAAGTTGTAATGTGTGGTTTTTAAAAAAATATTTTCAGAAATGTTTGTCTGTGATGGGAGGCCAAGAAGCCAGAAACGAGTCGACATAAATAAAATGATATAAAAGAAGTGTTACATATATATATATATATATATATATATATATATATATATATATATATATATATATATATATAAAGATTAATTTTTATAAAATGAATGCGCCATGTTGGGTCGCCATTTAATGTTATGATTATTTTTTATTTAAAATAAAACGATTTTAATTACTTTAATAACTTTTATTATATTAAATTGATTTAATCTCAGGGATAAAAGTTCCGAGTGAATGTATAATATAATATTTATTTTTTGACAATTCCGAAATACAAAACAATATTAAAGTATAAACAAACAAAACAATAAAAAAATTAAATATTACAAAAAATAATTTTACCTTTGAATTAATTTATTTCAAGTAAAATGTGAATCTACTGCACTTCAGTAATTTCTTCCTCAGTGTAGTACGCTTTCTTGCCAGGTGCATATGATGGATATGGATATCTTGATATTCTGGACTCTGTTGTTTTCTCTACCCGTCTTCTATGATAGATAGCAATAGACTGAACACTGTACTCTCCAGAGGATATACTTTAGCTCTGCACTCGACGACTGCTAGGAATAGACTGATCACTATACTCTCCAGAGGATAGACTTTAGCTCTTCCTCTACGACTGCTAGCTATAAACTGACGCCTTGTTAGCGGGAAAGTTGGCGTCCTTTATTTCCAACTTCCGCATTTTTGCCGGTTTATATATAAAAATAATAATTATATTTTTGCAATACTAAATAATTTATTTATTGTTTTCCGAATGTACTTTTAGTATGTATATATTGTACATCAGTATTGTCCAAAATATTATTAATTTAAAGTGTATATAATACGATGTTATTTGTATTTTATGGTTTGTGTTTTGCGCGGGCTTTTCAAACTATCGATGGTTATTTGAATTTAAAAATATTTTCGTGAATGTAATATATCATTACAATATATATATATATATATATATATATATATATATATATATATATATATATATATACACACTCACATATGGGTTATTTTAAGCAAATTATTCAGGAATACAGTGTACACTACTCATATTCTGAAGAAAGTTCTTAATTATGCAGCTTCTGTGTGACGGACTTTTGTAACTAATGAAACTCCTATTGAGTTATTGATAACAAATATTGATTTGTTAAATAGAGATTATTTATTACTAAAATTTGAAGAGTATCTAATTTACCCACCTGAAATGACTTGTCCTTTTTCTGCATTAAAGAGAGGTTTGGTAATATTGGAACAATCGAGAGCTCCTTTCATCTGTACAGACTGTGGAGTGAATAGAGAAACACCAGCTGAAGGAGTGACAGTCACGATCTCCTTGTCCACAAGCTGAGCAGTCACTTCATACTTCCATGCTCCAGATTTTTTATGACTCACAGAAACTTTTGCAGGAACCTCAACAGTGCTGAAATTTAATTTATTAAGGATATAAATATTACTGTAAGAATAAATAACATCAATGAAATGGCAAAGTGACTTTTTTTTTTTTTTTTTTTGATGCACCTACTTCTTGGCCATTAGCGCCGAAATCCATGGAGCAGCAGGGAATTTTCTCAATGGGCCCTGAAATGAGAAAAATCCCTGATGTAGGTGGGACTCGAACCCACATCTTCAGCATGAGAATCTAAGGCGTTAGCCACTGGACCACAGGGAAGGCAGTGTAATAACAATTGGTTTATTCATTTGGCTACCTACAGGTTCTCTACAACTCTTTCATAATGCCAACAGTACGTGGTCGGTCACTCATTCAGTTACTAGCCACACACCAACGTTGCTTAGCTTCTGTGATCAAAGGATGCATTCAACGTGGCTATGACCGTTGGCTAGCAACATTACTATTGACTAGTTTGATGTTTTAATATATGCCTCCAGACCAGTGTACTATAGGCAAAGGCATTTATTATCCGAGTACCTCCAACTAATGGTATTCCATGATCATAATTTAAGCATTTTCCCAGGCTAAAATTATGGATAATAGTTAGGGAAACCAAAACTGCTTATGATGTCATCCCGGTTACGCTATCAGGAAGTACTGATGAGAAATGTTAAAGTTAAATAACCAATTGGTTAAAAAAAAAAAAGTCTGTCACGCAGAAGATGCATAACTAAGCACTTTCCTCAGAATTTGTGTAGTGTAGACTGCTTTCCAGAACAATTTGCTTAAAATATCCAACATAAATAAAATAAAAACATGAATAGTTCTCTTTTAATTTTGTAATGAGTAACTGTTCAATTATTAATTTTGGAATTATTTTACTTCCAGAGTTATGTTTACATATGGTAACTACTACACTACTTAATAAGTACAAAAAACTTCATATTTTCGTCTTTTGATCTGACGCAGGGATCTTTTGATCTGACGCAGGGACAGTCCCTCTAGTTGTAGAGAGCGTTCCTTGCGGCGGCCTTGCGAACCTAATTCTATTGAAATATATTACAAAGTAAACCCCTCTTTCCGATTGATCGATTTAGCTCATTTTTACAAAACTTCTTTCCCATGAGTTACCCACGACGTATACCGCGTTTCGTTACAATACAGCAGAAATTACGACCGGTATAAGTATATCAGTAATTTGGGTCCAGAGTAACCCCCCCCCCCTCCTAATGAACCGATTTAGTTTATTTTTACAACACATTTTACCTGTAGATTACCACTACGAATACCGAGTTTCGTCAAAATATAACAAAAATCACGGCTGGTAGTGGCAAATTGCTATTATGGGTCCAAAGTAAACCCACCCCCCTCCTAATGAACTGATTTAGTTTCTTTACACCTCACTTTTCTCTCTAGATTACCACTACGAATACCAAGTTTCGTTGAAATATAACAAATATTACGGCTGGCATGGTCAAATTAGTGTTTTGGGTTCGGGGTAAACCCCCCCCCTTCCGGTGGACCGATTTTGGTGGTTAACGAACTCGTTCAATCGTTTGCTAATTGAACGCTATATACCAAGTTTCATGACGAAAAAACAAAAACTCTGGCCGCTATCGTGTTAACAGACACACACATATATATATATATATATATATATATATATATATATATATATATATATATATATAAATTTTAACGGGGGTCATTTTCGGTGTCTACTAGGTAGGATCGATAAAGATTTGAAGAAATTTTTCAAAAATTCCGTCATGAGTGCAACCTCAATAGCTACTTTCCTTCGGAGAAAAGTGCTAAAAACAAAAAAACAGTCATTGAACTTTGTATATGTATATACAGTAGACTCTCCCTAATCGGGCATTCTCTTATCCGTCGCCCTCTCTCATCTGGCAGTCTCCAAGACAGGTTCCTAGAAAACCTTCACTTCCTAGCTAGCCATACATTTTTTTCGTAGTATTCCATTTAATGGAGGTCAATGAAGGCATATATGTTTTGTTTTAGAGGAAGGAACTTTCTACTAACAAAACAAATATTTCCACTAAGGAACCTGAGGCTGGAATGGCTGATTTTAGCCAGTCTAGTTCGAACATTCATCAAAAGTGGAGTGCAAGTTTTAAAAATAATTTTAATAATATGTAACATTTTAAATATGCAATGTTACATATTATTCTATCCTCATATAATAAGGCTTTTCGAGTGAAAACGTGACAACTTCTAACTGAATTCTCTAATCCGGTGTTTTCTCTAATCCGACTGAACAACGCCAGATTAGGTAGAGCCTATTGTATGCCTGGGGCAACAAAACATGAAAATTCATTGAAAACTAATTTATCAAACTTCTAGCAGCTCCTGGGACAATAAATGAAAAAGGAACACGCAACTATAAGCCAGTGCCTGTAAGTAACAAGTCTGAAAAGATAAATTCACAAAATAAGTCGGTAAAAAAAAAGTTGTCAATCAAAATACTTGAAAAGAAAAGAAAAATAGTAATTGTTCTTATACATTAGGAAAGAGGTTTTCTAAACATTGGCTATGTATTTCTGTAGGAAATACTACTAATAGTACTAATACTAAGAGAATTAGAGGAAAAAGAAGTAACGGGTATAAAATCAACGATGACCTTAGACCTATCAATTCATTAGCCTTTGCAGGTGATTTGGTTCTATTAGCAAATAATTTTGAAGCCAGAAAGCACCTTTTAAATATGACAAGGAATTTCCTTAACAGGATTGGAATGAAGTTGAACATGGGGAAATGCGTAGAAACTAATATCATAAAAGGAGAAATGGTAGATGGATTGGTAAAATTGCTTGATGGGACTGAGTTAAATTGTAACTCCAAAACTGAAAATGTGAAATACATTGGTGTTAACTTTCAGGGCAAGATAAAGCTTAACTCACAAGACGTCATTGTCACACTAAAGAATAAAATAGACAAACTGACAAGCAGCTATTTACTCAAGCCTGATCAGAAGCTGACAATAATCAATCAGTATATTTGGCCAACACCATATATCTTAAGTCTAGCTTTCTAGAGGATGTCGACAAAATAATACGAAGTTCAGTCAAGGAAATTCTATCTCTGCCAATTGATTGTCCAGTCGAAATGCTCTATGCTCCCCGAAATAAACGAGATTTAGGCCTAATAAGAGCTAAATGGGAAGCATTTCTCCAGCTCGCCAACATAGCCCATAAGTTACTCGAGAAAAATAACGAAATCATCTTAAGGACTCGAAAACTCGAAGCAGAGATCAGGGAATATGGTGATAAGCTGGGTGTAGATGATCTCAGAAAAGTTCGGAACACGAGGCGATCACTGAGAGAAAAGAGTTTCGACTTCCTTCAAAAGGCAAAGGTGTAATCCTTTTCTCACAGTTCAAGGAAGGCAACTCCTGAATGTCCTCAAAATCAGGATTATCTAGTAGTGAGTGGTCCACGGCTATCAAACTGAATTGTAATTCGATCCCCGTACGAACTCTTCCTGGTAGGAGCTCAGGATTCCGTTGTAGAACCTGCAACGAGCCTGAAACCCTTCCGCACATCTTGGGTGCCTGCCGGAGTTGATGAGGATTAACAGGCATCATAAAATACATACCATCATGGCCGACATGTTCCGATCGAAAGAAAGGTTAGAAGTGTTCGAAGAGGTACACTGTGTCGCCAATCACGAATCAAATCGAAGAACCGACATAGTGATAATTAACCGAAAAACATCTTCAGGCACTATATTAGACCCAACTATTCAGTTTGAATTAGACGTGGACCAACCTAAAGCAGTCGATAAAGAAAAAAAATGATCTATGAGGACTGCATCCCTTATTTCCAAGAGAAATATGATATTCAAAAATGGGAAGTAATAGGACTTCTGTTTGGAGCTCGAGGAACAATATCACAACACATCCGGGAATTTACGAAGAGATTCAAACTCAAAGAAGAGTATCAGCAAAACTATCCTGAAAGACACAATTAGTATGGTGAATTACTACCTTTATGGCTGAAACATAAGAAAGTGGAACTACATAAGAATTAGTGGGAATAACATAGGTTAATTAAATAAAATATATAGACCACTGAGGCGGTAAGCAAGCATTCTCCTAAGTCCATCAATAATTCCCTAAAAGAAAAAAAAATATCAAATACTAATTTTTTTTTTTTTTTTAAATAGCCTATTATTGGTTTTATTAGAATGCTGTTGGCCAATGTGGTCAGCTACCACTCAGATTGGTCTTCTACATACACACACATATAAGAATGGTTCATACAAATTAAAAGTAATGTGTATCAACCAACCAAGTTAATTTTTTTTTTTATTTATTTATTGAGATGTCACAACGAGTATGCTCCAACCAAGTTAAGCAAATCAAATATAAGAGTTTATTAAGATGGTTTATATAGCTTTTGCGGATGATGGAGCGATTATAGCTTGAGGCATTGTGGCTGCCCTCCCAAAAAATTGAGATCCTACAAGAAATTGCAGAGAAAGTAGGTCAACAGATTTTGTTTCAGAAAACAGAATAAATGATCAATCTTAAAACTGTCCCAAAATATTTAAACACAAAAAACGGAAAAAATTAAAAGGTATCATCAATTTAGGTTTGTCAGTGAAATGATTAAAGAATCAGGTTTGAAAAATTCACAAATGAAGGATGATGTCAAAATATGATGAAATCCTTCAGAGTAAAACAACATTTTTATAATAAGAAATGAATCTCTAAACCATGCAAAACTCCGACACTAAAACATGGAAATTAAAAAAAAACAACAAAAAAAACATGGAAATCAAGCCTTCAATAACAAGCTGAACCTTTTTTGTATAAAATTTAGTAAGCTTTCGAATGGTCACTTTCCGCTTACCACGATTTCTCAACCGTTTTCGAGATATTTTAGAAAATATACGAAAATCCCAAAACTTTTCATGCCTATTAATGAAATATTCTATTGCTAGTACTTCCTTAACTCCAAACGGAACCAAAATTTAACTATCTTACATTAGATGGAGGTCAAACGTCGGGCACAAGCTTCAACTGAATCAATCGTTTCTGAATAACCAAACTGAAAATTAGTTTCGAAAATTATTTGTATCACTTTTTCTTGTCGACGGTTACAGATATCGCTTTAAGAATGGTTTCATTCGTTTTCCTATGTTAAGACACCTAAGAAACGAGTACATCAAAGCATATGAACTCGAAAACGTAAGCATTCCAATGTTTTTTGCACTAATTTTGCTCCAAAAACCATTTTCCAGTGGAGGGATTCTGCTGCTTAATGAACTTGATCTTTCAAATTAGACAAAAGATTTTTGTACCTTGTTTAAGAAGCTCTTAAAGTAATATATAATTACAGCATACACCACCTACCAGCTGTAATTATATATTATTTTAAGAGCTTCTGAAGAGGCGTCATAGGAACACAAAACATGTAGAGCGTAATAAAGGAGTAGTGTAGAAAGTGAGTGTGTTTGTTCGAATTTGACCTTCTGTCACATATAAATATAGCTAGTTTAATAACCATTGTGTAATCTAAAATATTCATGTGCAATATGATAAATGTAGATTGTTCACAAACACAAACATTAAAACGAATATGGGCTATATTGTTTACCTTTCTGAATTTGGGTCTTTATTTCTACTTTTTGAATTGATTGAAACAGACAAGTCATCAATTGGGTTGTTGGATTCAATGTAAAAGGTATTAGCATGAGTTAAAGCCACAAGTTCAACAGGACCAGATGTCCATCGTATCCTCGAATCCTTATATCCATGGCAACCGGTTGGCTCGAAGATGTAGGGTACAGATTTAGGAACACAGATATGAGTACTTCCAGGAGAAACAGTCATTTCATGTTTGTCTTTTTCATTACCTTCAGGCCAATAATTAACCTAAACAGGGAAATACAGTTTTCATTTATTTATTGTACCTATAAAATGAATATATAAAAATAAGAATTACTAATCAAACCTTAGTCTCATGTGAGGAAATAACGGTAACAGTAAAACCAGCCTGAACAAAATTTGGCACTTCGGTAACTTCCTTTATCACAGATATTGGCATTGTCTCCTTTTCCCAACACCATCCAAGACCAGGCTCGATGTAAATGTCATAATCACCAGGCATAATGTTAGTAAACTCATAACGTCCATCTGAAAGGAAAATGAGCCAACTTTATTTACTGCTATTCTGAAAGAATGAAAAGTGAACCTATTCAATTCACTTATTAATTTATCAGGTGGAATGTCAACAAATAAAAATGTGTGAATTAATACAAATAATTTATTAATTCATGCTCGATATGATTCGCACCTTTAGTGCCTCATCAGGAGCTAAAAGTTTTGAAGATGTACAGCCAAGTGAGCAAGATAACCTTCCACTATCCGGGCCACGTCATAACTAAAGCTAAGAACTATTGGGTTGTCCAGGAAATAATGCAGGATTTTACGTTTTATTTTAAAGAATCCTCTATAATAATAATCTATTTATGTTTACTGGATTATTCATTTGTATAAATGTCAACACTTACTAATCCTCTGCTAAATGATAATGTTAGTTTACCTCCGTAGCATTTTGCTACTTGGAAATAATTCAGTCTTTCCTACGAAGTCACTTTATGATTTTGGTACGATTTTCTTTTACAAGTTTAAACTTGACTGAAGTGGAGCCCAGATGGCTAGATACATAAACCAAGTCTTGGGCGAGGGTAGTGTTAATGAAAATTTCGGGATACAGACTTCAGCCCTAAAGATAAAGAAAGCCTCGGAAGGCCTTCCTCTCTTGATGACAATGTTCTGCGATCATCAGTGGAAGAAAACCCCAGAATAACTATTCCGGAACATGCAGAAAAACTTAAAGTTAGCAAATCGACCGCCCATGACCACCTCAAGGCGATTAGAAAAGTGAAAAAGCTCAAAAGTTGGGTTTCACAAGCATTCAGCGACCGCCAAAAAATCAGCGCTATGAAGTTTGTGCTATACACTTCTTTGTCAAAACAAAAATGACTCTATTCTAGCCACATTTTAAATTTTAATACCAAAATCCTGCATTATTTTCCGGACAACCCAATATGTACCAAACGGCCAGCTGATTTTAATCAATGAGGACCATTCACTAAGCACCAATACCCAAAAGAAGTAGTATAATGAACGCACAAATATAAGTTCAATTTTGTATATTTGGTGATTCATAAACAACAACAAATTTTAATTATAAAATAGAACTTAGCAGGAACCCACATCCCACCCTTATAATCTTAGTCTAAATTTTCAGCTGGATTTTGCGGACAACTTCCTCACAAACCGTGCCCAATGTAAACTTCAGCTGACATGAAACAATAGTCTGTGAGCGAGTCACCGCTAGAAATGAATAAGCTACTTGATACTTACTTTGAGATGTAACCTTCTTCAAAGGTCCTTTTCCTTTTGGTTTCAAGTTAACAGGAATAGGTGGACAAGCAGTCATACAAACTATCCTCCCTTTAACTGTAGACTTTAGTTGAGAGAAATCTATTCTTTCTAAGGGTTTGTTCACTAACTCCACTTCCCGTATGGCCGGAGAAAACCTAAAAACATATCATTTATCAAGAAACAACAAGAAGAAGTATATCTAGATGTTTTTTTGGCACAAGAGACTGTTATAGCCTCATTGCTAAGGAGCTTGACTTGAAGAGCAGTATCTAGCAACAAGCTGTTTAAAATAGATAATTATGAGAAGCAACATTTTTATAACTTGTTGGGGTTATTTGGAAATGTGATTATTCTTCTATTTGTTAGAAGGTCTCAACAAGAAAAATAAGCATGCTCATAAAATAAATGGAACACAAAATGGAGAATATTTCTTTTTTTTTCTTTTTTTTTTTTTGAAATTATAGGTCCTCCGACTGCCAAGGTCGTTAGCATAAACACTTAAGTCATATTAAATTTAAAAAAAATATTTACATTTATATTTACAAATGTTCATTGAGAGAATATGTTGGTATATATATTAACCTATGAATACATACATATGTCGTTTTGTACAAGCATGAACTGTTTGAGAGTCCCAGAAATTATTAAGTGACAATGTGCTTACATTTTCTGATCACCTGTGAATCGTCTGAATTGATCCCTCATGAATCGTCTAAATTAATCACTTGTGAATCGTCTGAATTAATTTCTTGTGAACCATTTGAATTAATCACTTGTGAATCGTCTGAATTAATCACTTGTGAATTGTCTGAATTAATTTCTTGTGAACCATTTGAATTAATCACTTGTGAATCGTCTGAATTAATCACTTGTGAATCGTCTGAATTAATCACTTGTGAATCGTCTGAATTAATTTCTTGTGAACCATTTGAATTAATCACTTGTGAATCGTCTGAATTAATCACTTGTGAATCGTCTGAATTAATTTCTTGTGAACCATTTGAATTAATAACTTGTGAATCGTCTGAATTAATCACTTGTGAATCATCTGAATTAATTTATTTTGAACCATTTGAATTAATCACTTGTGAATCGTCTGAATTAATCAGTTGTGAATCGTCTGAATTAATCACTTGTGAATCGTCTGAATTAATTTCTTGTGAACCATTTGAATTAATCACTTGTGAATCGTCTGAATTAATCATTGGTGAATCGTCTGAATTAACCACTTGTGAATCATTTGTGAATCGCCTGAATTAATCACTGGGCGTTCTGAGAAATATTGTGTTTGCTGCACTTTTTGGCTAGGCACGACACTCTAAATGTTTCTCTAATAAAGTTATACTTTATATGTAGAGAAACATAAACAGAATTGCTTATTCACTGCTTCTCATAATAATTTATTTTAAACAGCTTGTTGCTAAGTACTGCTCTTCAAGTGAAGCTCCTTAGCAACTAAGGTATAACACCAGCACTAAATAGATTAACTTCATACATTCAAAATAGTAGTAGTCCATTTCAAAATAGAACGGGGGAATATTTTTACTTACACTATGTAAAGCTGCAAGTTCAACATAATTTATAAAACACAAATAAAAACACTCTTTCAATTTTTAAGAAAAATAAAATTCAATTTCTAAAACATTTAAAATTTAACACTGGACCGCATACATAATTATAAAATAACAATTTTTTCTTCTAATAGTTCCTAATACAGTAATACAGGCAGGGGCAAAAAATGGGGACTTATTATTTCATTATTCCACACGCCAAGCAAAACATTTAATGATGCTGATAATAGACCTGCTGTAGAGCCTGGAGATTTTTTTGTGGCCAAATATGAGAATTTCTCTGATTTAATATCCCTGAAAGTCTAAATGTGGCTTCATCGGCCCTACGTATTTTATAGTAAAACTTCCATAATTTTCTCTTTGTTCTTTGTACCAAATGCAAAAATTTTAATGATGTGGAAAATCGTCAAAGATTAAGTTTTGGACTTTTTGCTCATGATAAGCAAGTCTGAAGTCCGCCCTTAAATTACACCAAATTGTGACACTTGGTACCTGCAACATAGCCACTGCTCTCTGTACACTAGTGCGTGAGTTGGCATCGAAATACCTCAGGATTCTCTCCCCTGGATAGAGGTCCACGGAATAAAAGAATAGGAGGTGGGAGATAAAACATAGACTTTTAACGATTTTTGTATAGGCCTTACGAAAGACTATTTTTTCATATATTTTTTTTTTGTGTTTTTCTTGGAAACGAAGCAAAAAATAGATATATGGCAAAGGGCTCTTCTTCTAAAGTTGTTTTTTCATCCTGCATTGATAACCAATGTATAAGGAAAGAACCGAAGCTGAGCTTTATGTGAGGAGCTGCTACAGGGGATGCAAGTTCCAATACAGCTATAACAGCAGCTCCAACTCCCTTTATGTTATATGCAAGAATAGAGAATTGAATACTCATGATTATATAATAAAAAAATAACTTACTTACAGTAGACCTTCATTCTTCTGGCTGTCATCTACTTGTGGTGAAATACTGTACTTGGCAGGCTTCAAGAAGGCGCTGAACTTCCCATCCGAACTAGTTGTAATCACCTCGGTCGGTGATGAACTTGAAGAAATTTTAACTTGGTATGGTCCAGACGATATTATAGAGTACAAGCTCCCACTTATTTTATAACTCTTTGGGTATATATCTTGTAAAGAAGTAGAAGTAATTTTAACTTCAGTCTCATCAAACAACACATTATCTGAAAGTAAACATATTTTTTTTTAGTTAACATAATGTAATGACATTTAAATAATACTACAAGGACAATCTAGAAAATCCCAACTTGCAGAAATGCACTGAGCTTGTTTCAATACAATCCTGAGTCTTCATGTGATTTGGAAAGCTAAGACATGAACTCGGAATATTTTTCCTTCAGTGAGAAAAAACTAATAGTTTCAAAATTTCAGTCATCAATTTAGCAGGTTCCTTCCTTTCCTCCATACGGAAGAAGGAAAACCGCTAGAATTAGTTTCCATTAGAAAATTGCAAGTTTCTGTATCCATAGATCGGGAAAATAACGGTGGTTCTTTTCCTGTTCGCCTTCTAGCCACGGCAAACACTGTCCGACTTATATGAAATTTGGTTGAAAAATACCATATTTTGTAAAAATAATTTGGATAAGAGAAAGGAAAATGTTTGAGCCAATAGGTACCTGTATACCTCATCACCTGAATCGTTGACATTTCTTGTCAGTACTTGGAGATTGTCGAGATCGAGTCATAGCAGGCTTTACTCCACACAGAAAACACTCTAAAAGGAGCACTCCTTGTCAGAATTCTCTCCAATAAAAAGTCAAATGTTTAATTTTATTGAATTTTCATTACAAAGTCTATACAAGGATTTAAACAACCCAAATCTAAAATTACAATGCTTATATCTGTACCCTGGAGGTAAAGAACACCATGTCTATTTTTTATTAAATTGACAACATGTTGTGAATTTGGATTTTTTGGTCCATATAATGGGAAAGAGCACTATGCCCTGTTCCCATAGACAACAAAGATAAGACAGTAAAAACTAAAATCATGTCTTTTATCATTAGAGGTAAAAGACACCATGTGGAGGACTTGGTTTTGTTTGACCATGATCAATACTTCTAATTACCTATCAATGCCAATAACAATATGACAATTTTTCTTTAAACTATTTCTATAAGTAACAAAGAAACAAATTTTAATATTTCAAAGTTATGCTAAATCGGCTCTCCTGAACAATTACAAATATGTGACATGTTGTCCTTTACCTCTGGGGTACAGATATTAAGATATGTAGCAATAGAGGTTTTTTTTTATTATTACTTATTTAGTCAGAATTTATATCAATGTAAAAATACACTTCCAGTAAACTGATACATGTGAATGTGTGTTGAAGCTCATGAGGAAGGATGCTGCACAGTTGTAGTACCCTCAAGGCAGTGTGATTACAATCTGGATGAACTACTCCTGAGGCTGGTCTCTAGGCCAGTTACGCTTCAGTCGGCGAACGGGGTTATTTGGGATTTGGTGTGAGCATAGGAAGTTGATTAAAGAATTAAAATGCCCGTGTCATTTTGAATGAAACTTTCGATATACTTTTTTTGATAAGGGTTGGATAAATGGAATATGGAGGTTGTTATGAAGAGTCAAATTAGAAACAAAGAATGGAGTGTCGGCTATTTTACAGAGGATTAAACTGCAATGATTGAATATTTTTTTCTTTTTTTTTTTAGAGGAAGTAAGATTAAACATTGCCTTTGAAATAATAAATCAATTGCTCACCTGCAATAACTTTCAACTTATAATTTCCTGCTCTCATGTTTTCTAGAACGTAACTCCCATCATCAGTAGTCTTTGCTATTTCTTTGCTATTCAAGTATACCAGCGCATTTTTCATAGGCAATCCATTAGGGGACCACAAAACTTTACCACTTACAGTAAAACCTTTCACCTAAAAGGCAAACGAGTAACATTCACTCAAATTAATGGGTATTAGATTTAATTTATTTAAATTATATTATATTCTGACCCTCCATAATTCTAAAATATCTTCAACTTTATCAACATCTTCCCGTAATTTTGAAGATATTTTATCTGTATTTCCCTGGTGTACTAGGGCTTAACAGACTTGGTCCAAGAGTGGTACTATAGGATGGGTCGGTGGCCGGGGCTCTTCACTTCAGGTTTGCTGGTTACAGACGTAGTGGCGCGTATTACAAGTCTGTAAACAAAATCACTTTTTTCTTTTTGGTGTCCTTTATGTTGCTCAAACATTGTCTGCAACTCAGCTGAATATTAACTAGATATTCTTGCTAGTTTTTATTGGAAAACCTTTCCTTCGATTAATGCAGGAGCATTAGTTCTCAACTCAGTCAGAGAGCCATCACTAAAAGGGAAAAGGCTGTCAAGTATCAAATCTATAAAACAAGATTTTTCATATTTGTTAGTTTGACGTGGTGGGAAGATATATAATTTTATTTTAATAGCTGCAAATGGAGGTCCGGTGACCGTGAGTGTTAAGGCGTGAGCACTTAACTCTCCGTGCCAAAGGTCGTGGGTTTGATTCCCACTATGGGGTGGTGGCTTTTCTTTAGAAAAAAGAAAAGGCATCAGCCCTATCCTGGCTTGGTAACCTATAGATAACCCGTCCTAAAATTCTTAGTTAATAATAATGGACGTTAAAATTTAAATAAATAAATAGCTGCAAATAAATTAAGTGCTTTTGAATATTATTTGCTAAGTTACTAGCAATTACACTAAAAAAATTTAAGTTCGTTGCACTAAAAAAATGTAAGTAAATCCCCTCTTACCTGGAATGTCGTATTGAGGATAACGCTCCCATGAGAAACTGAAAATGGAAGCTTCTTAGGATGTACATCGAATTTAGTACTCTTGGAACCTTTGTAGTGAGGAATTAGGACATAATCTCCGAGAGGAAGAACAGGGAATGTAAATACTCCCTTAGTATTTGATGTTACATGGCATAGCTGGGAATATCCTTCAAGACCAAGGCCGTTCGCTGAAAACTCCGGCAATGGACTCTTATCACAATCGGTTACTTTCACCTGCAAACAAAAACAGAAAAATGTATTATTATAAGTGCAAATATAAATCTCCCTCTTTGTAATCATTTTTTTTTTTTTTTTAGGCCTGAAATAATTGAGTAAGGTGTTAAAAAATAAAGTAAAAAAAAAACAACAAGAAAAAAAACATTAAACACGAGCTGTGTAACTAAACACATTTCTCAGGAAGGCAATGTTATTATACCGCATTATTAAAGGATTTCCTTAACATGTTAAAGACCGCATGCCCACCGTCGTATGTGGGGTCAAACGACATTTCGTGTTTCAAAAAGGCTACAGCCTCTATATCTTAACCGATTTCAATGATTTTTTTTTTTAAAATGAAAGGTAAAAAATTTTAATACAACTTTGTCTAGCCAGATTTTTGTTTTTTGTTTCCCCTGTTCATTAACTTACTTGTAAATAATTCACAAACTTTTAGAATTGACATAAAATAATATTTTATTTTTCATATAACTGAATATCATGAGCGAAAAGTGATGCGACACATTATTGGCCCCATCTGCGAACAAAGTGTCTGGCGCATAAGGAGCAACCGAGAACTAGATGAGCTAAATAACCATAAGGACATCATAAGGTTCGTCAAGTCAAGGAGAATTAGTTGACTTGGCCATGTCGAAAGGTTACCCAACGATAGAACGGTGAAGAAGGTCACAAGAGAGACCTTCCCAGGAAAGAGGAAGAGAGGACGTCCCAGGAAAATCTGGCAAGAGGACCTGGAAGAGGACCTTAGAAAAATTGGAGTTGTTGACTGGAGAAGAAAGGCCCAGGACAGAGAAGAATGGAGGAAGGTTGTTTGGGAGGCCAAATTCCATCTTGGATTGTAGAGCCACATAAGTAAGCAAGTAACTGAATATCAGCACTGATATAGTTGAAATTAAACGTTCAAATCCTGATTAGATATAGAAAAAAATCAAAATCTATTTTCAAATCATTCAAAAATCAAATTATTTCAATTATTCTCATTGTTGAATTAAGATAAACAGACCTGAGCAGGAGAGAAGAGAACAAAGCTGACTCCAGTAATTGGCTGATTGTCACTCGTTACACTCCCAGAAACATCATAGCCAACAATAGATAGAGAATCATCACCAACAATTCCATTTTCCTGTTTTACTTTAATGGTGGCTTCTGCTTTGTTCAGTTTCCATCTAAATATTACAAACAAAATATATGAAAAGGTAAAAAACAATTAGAAAGTATTCGGGTAAAATAGGCCTCAAATACATTATAGGGGAGCATATACAGTGGAATCTCACTTATATTGAAACATTCAGTTATACGAAGGATTTTTTGTTCCCCCCGGCAAAACTCCATTTAATCCTGTGTAATAAATTATTCACTTGTGCGATATTCAGTTATACCCAACATCCATTTATACAAAAGCTAATTTGTTCCCCTGAGAAAGAAAAGACAACAGCTTTTCCACAAAATGTGCCCCCCACCCCAAAATTATTTCCTATACAAGCTCGTGGTAAGAGGAAAGAAAGTGAGGAGAATTTTTGAAACTTTAAAATATAACAATGTACAGCGTTATCTAACAACAAAGTATGCACAAACAATAAAATTGTGGCTTTTTTTATGAAGAATTTATTTTATTTTAAAATAGCCATGAAGCCTAATACTATTCAGTCAGTTATAAGAAGTATTCATTTATACGAAACATTTTCCTTCCCCCTCAAATACGTATATTTGAGGTTCCACTGTATACATAAAATATTATATAAAGTATTAGAAGAAAAAAAATAATATTTGAATTTAATAAATTGTATTAAAGTTTCATAAAACTGGTGAGGGCCAAGTCTAGAAATGTATGGATTAGCCTCTAATAAATCTTAACTTATATAACAACTAGCTGAATACCCATGCTATGGCCAGCCTGCACTACCTGCTGTAAGCTAAGGGTTAACAAGAAGTGTTCTTTGACAGATCATTAACTTGGATACAGCATATAAAATCGCTTAAATCAACGTGCCAAAGAAAAATGAATATTCTCAAAACCATGACTACCAACTCGTGGGGAGCTGACCGAGAAACCATGCTGATGCTATATAGAAGTTACATTCGCTCCAGCCTTGACTATGGATGCACAGTTTACGGCTCCGCATCACCTCGAACATTAAAAATCCTAGATGCCGTTCACCACAATGGAATCCGTATTTCAACGGGTGCTTACCGATCAAGCCCAGTAAACAGCCTTTATGTTGAAGCAGGAGAGCTTCCCCTTCATTTACGACGGCAACAAATACTCCTGACAAACTTCATCGGAATAAAAGCCGCCACACCCCATCCACTCAACCAGTATCTTAATTGCAACCCCAATCTTACCTATCCATACAATAGAAAGTCCTTCACTGTCAGAACTACTGAGATCATCACCGAACTAAGCATTGACACTCAAAATATGATACACAACGTCTCCGCCTCAAATCCACCATGGACATTTACAGTACCTAAAATAAACCTCTCTCTTACCAAATTTTGTAAAAAAGACACAGACCCGGTTATGTTGCAGACTGAATTCAAAAAACTAAAAAGTGAGCTCCCAGAGGGACAAGATGTTTTCACTGATGGCTCGAAGGACACGAATGGGGTTGGTGCCGCCATTTATTCAGAAAACAAGGAATACCTGTTTACATTAAGACCTAACTGCAGCAACTACACAGCCGAAGTACTGGCACTTGTCAGGGCTATTAATATAATAAACCCAAAATATGACAAAACTACTATATACACCGACTCACTATCAGCTCTAATAGATATAAATAATCTATTTACCAAGCATCCAATAATTATAGAAATAATAGAATCTCTCGAGCAGCTATACTACAGAAACCAAAAAGTAATGTTCGTCTGGATTCCCAGTCATTGCGGCATACCGGGCAATGAAAAAGTTGACGAGTTAGCTAAAAAGGCGATTAGAGAAGGAATAGAATACGACAAGATACCACAAAATGATCTAATAAGCTATGTGAAGCATAGAATTCTTAAAAAGTGGCAACAAACCTGGGATATTGTAACAGAGAACAAATTACGGAGCATAAAAAAGCAAGTAACTCCATGGAAAACATCTATTCGATCAACAAAGAAAGAAGAACGGGTCCTGACTCGCCTCAGAATTGGCCATTCGAAAATAACCCATTCATTTCTAATGACTCGAAGCCCCCCACCACTTTGTGCAGAATGCAATACAAGAATTACCGTCCACCACCTATTAATAGATTGCAAAAAATACGATAAACACAGAAGAGACGCACAGCTACCAGACACAATTAACGAAATACTAGCGGATCGTCCCAACCAGATCGATAAACTGTTTGAATTTTTAACATCTACTGGACTAATAAATAGTATTTAAAAAAAAAAAAAAAAAAAAAAAAAAAAAAAAAAAAAAAAAAAAAAAAAACACCAAATAACCTCTAAATCTAAAGTATAAAACTTCCAATCCTTCACCCCCTAACAAATGTAACAACAAACTCAAATCAACAAAGACAAATATTAAAAATGAAAATGTCTACAAAAACAAATAGGACTTAATTAACAAGAGACAAGGCCGGGAGTAGGTGAACGGGGGCCTAGTAGGGTCTCTAGAGGCACTTCGGGGTCGCCTTCCTACCTGTGTTCGGGCGGGATCGTCGGTGGCTTGGGGTGACTCGTCTGGGGTTCTCTTTCCCTACTCGTTCTGGCTAATTTCACGCAATAGCGATACTGGCAGGAAATCAAATCTACTTCCTTTAGCTCTGTGTTTAATGACCTCAAAGTGGTTGACAGCACATTAAAAAGGGGGGAAAAAAAAAAAAAGAAGTGTTCTGACTGGGGATGCTGATGAGCGAGGAGGCTGTGAAAGGGTTCGGGATATCAGGGTTGGGCAAAAATTATCGAGCGCTAAAAGCTAATACCTCACCACTAATTTAGCGATACTGTCTAAGCCCAGCGCTAATAATTAGCGCTTAGTGACAGCGGGATACTAATCACTAATTTATTTATGAAATGTTTAAATTTCCGTGTAGCCGATCAGTTTTAGCTATAGTTACAACTACATTTTTCATCTCAAAGTTCACTTCCGGACCACCACCAGGTATAGCGTAAACACTATGAGGGACAAAATCACAGTTTATTTCTAGTAATTTAAGGACTCCCATCATAGCTGAAATGAACCGCAAATAAAAATAATATGAAATAGATACAGTACAATAACAGCTGACCTGTTATCATCCTAGCAACATAGGCTGCTTGAGCGTGCCTGCTGTCTTTAAAACCAACTTCATTTTCATCAAATCTTCTTTGTATATTAAATGAAATTATGCATTTTGCAAGTATTTTATTATCTATAATTTAAGTCCAACTCTTAAGTCATCCTGGCACATTTTCGTTTAAATCCCTGGTGTCATTAATAAATAAATGGAAGCAGTTATTGTTGGGGTTAGATCTTTCGTGAAAAAATATAAAATAAAATCTCAATCAGAAGTAAGATTTAAGGCATCACAACAGGAAACTGACAATATACTAAGACAGGGTGCCTACTACTTTTGTGAAAGCCAATTTTGTGACTTTTTCATGCCATTTTCATAATTTTAAATGTAAATTTCATGCCCATTAAAAAGAAAAAAATTCCACTTAAAAAGAAAAATGATTAACTTTTAGCTAAACATTATTTGAAACCTTACACGGATTACCGTGAAATCTATACAATTACAATTTAAAACTGTATATGTAAATGGTGTAAAGAGGATAGTTACAATAACTTTAAAAGTGAAGAAACGATGATACTACAAATTTTAGAATGACTATGAAATAAGCAGGTTCAAAAATTTCGAGCAATGGTAGCAAGATTCAAAAATTCTAAAAATATTACTAACTAAATATTTATTGTCAATGTACATAATTTAGTAAATTAAAGTGTAAATAATTTCAATATTAAAGTCTGCATGAACAACTCTGAATATAAATAAAGATAAATAAAAATATATATAACTAATGGGTAGTTTATGTGAAAATTGCTACAACAAAGGAATCTAAGGGAGGAAGGGAGTGGGGGGAGGCAGATAGAATTGAGTACCGTACGAAAACAGCGACAATTACAAATGCGCAAAAGTCCTGAGATTATGTGAGACTCCAGTAAAACTGAAATTTCATGACATGGTTTCAAAATTCATGACTTTTTTGTGCCCTATTTCCAATTTTGTGACATTTTCGTGACTTTTTCTTGCAGTAAGAGGAACCCTGTAAGAGGAAATGACTCATAACCAGTATGTTTCCTTGTTTTACTAAAATTCTCATTTTACTGTTAAATACAATTTAAAACAATAAACAACCAATTAAAACATGAGTTACACAGAGACAAACATTAACGCTTTTGAATTTTAAAGCACTTATTTTTTCGACTGACATTTCCCTATTGAAAATGGCCCCAGAACATTTTTTCGAAGAAAATTTGGAAAGCTTCCATATGGCCATTTTGCAATTACCAAGATGATTTTCTAAACATTTTTGAAATATGTAGGAAAGTATACAAAGATCTCTAAACTTTTCATGTGTATTAATACAATTTTTTTCACCGAATACCTTTACCTCAAATGTAACCAAAATTTAAATTTCTCAGTTTAGATGAATTTCAAATATATACAAAATATTTCAATTTAACCCAACCATATTAAGTAACCAAACCAAAAATTAGTTTAAAAACTATTTGTATCCACTTTTCTTTAAAGGAGTAACATACATCACCTTGAAAATTGTTTCATTTCCCCCCCCCCTACGTTAGAAAACCTATAAAAAGAGCAATTGATATCTACTCGAAAAAGAAAGCTTTTTTTTTCACACGAAACATTTTTTCGGTAGACGGATTCTGCTAATTAAAGAACATGACCTTTAAAATAAGACAAAAGATTATTGTACCAAATTTCATAAAAATCAGACCATTTTTCAGCCTGTTTGTGAGAGCACGAACAGACAAATATCAAGAATGGAATGCATCTGTATTTTAATTTATTAGAACAATAGAAAAATATTACTCACATTGTGTGAGATATCTTTACTGTGTAGTCTCCAGGTGGAATAGGAGTAAAGATGAAACTGCCTCCAGATGATGTGAACGTATGAGCTACAGGAATACTCGAAGTCCCTTTACCATAAAGCTCAACACTTACGCCTTTGGGACCATTCTTTGATCCGCTACTAACAACCTATAAAAACAAAAGGAGAACAATAAAAAACTACTTGCAATTGCAATACAAATTTAAATTTCTGTAAAATGTTTAAAAATAATCTTATTTTATTAAATTAAATAGGTGATTAATTAGAAATTATAATTGTGAAAGCACCTTTATTAAAAAAATAAAATAAATCAATACTAAATTAAACTTATATTATCATTACATTTTCTAATAACAAACCTTAAAAATAATTGTACTTGCCTTCATTAACAAAATTACTTTAAGAAGATGACAAGTAAAATTTAAGTACCTATGTCACGCAAGAAGAGTATGTACAAACTGGAAATTTCTTAAGTGACAGTTTTGAAAAGGCATTAACAATTTCATGATTTTTTACCAGTTGAAACCTTTTAAAAAGCAAATTAATGTATTTTTTTTTTATCATAGTTGTGAAACTGTGTCTACTACAAGATAATCAGAAAAACTATTAATAAAGGACGTAAGAGGTTACGTAAGTGCTACATATGACACTAAATGGTTGTTGGCATATGTTTTGTATAAAAATGAAGATGAAATTAAGGTCACGTTCTTGCTCCCTGCTGGACCTTCCCCATATTTTTCATTTCCACGGAAACCTGATGTTCTTCTTCTGATGTAACCAGTTAATCATAATAGACGCTCAAAATTTAAATAAATAATGATCTATTGTATAAATTTAATCCCATTACACCAACTGGAAGCGTTTAAACACAGAAAATTATAATCAAATGTCAAATGAAGCTTTGCAGGATATGACATAAGCTACTCAGCATTACTTTTCATTTCCTTAAAGTAGTTTTGTTGATGAAGGCGAGTAAAATTTTGTTTAAGGTTTGTTATTAAAACAATGTTTATTTTTTTAAATTTTAACATCCATTATTATTAACTAAGAATTTTAGGATTGGTTATCTATAGATTACCACCCTTTTCTAGCCAGGATAGGGCTGATGCCGTTTCTTTTTCCTAAAGAAAAGCCACCACCCCATAGTGGGTATCGAACCCACGACCCTTGGCACACAGTGTTAAGTGCTCATACCTTGACACTCATCGCCATTGGGCCTTCCATTACATCATTAGAAAATGTAATGATAATATAAGTTTAATTAAGTACTGGCTTATTTAAATTTTAATAAAAGTGCTTTTACTATTATAATTATGATTTCTGATTAATCAACCAATTTTATTTAATAAAAAAAGATTATTCTTAAACATTTTAAAGAGATTTAAAGTTGTATTGCAATTGCAAGTACGCAACATATACATATATGATTACGTTTTGTATATCGTCCAAAATATTAGCGTCTTAAAAAAAACAAAAAAATTAATAAATGGTGAACCCATTGGAATCCCATCATAAAACTTTAGGAATAAGTTCTCAAATACGCTTAGAAAAACATATAAAATTTTGAAATTTTTTAAAAATACGCTTTTTGAGATATACACAAATACATTTTTGTTTTTGAATTTGAGAAAATGTTTTCCTTACTAACCTATATGGTGTTGCATATCATAAGAAAGTTCTTACAAAGAGCTTTAAAATAACACCCCTCCCAGCCCTCTAGCTTAAATATAAGAGCCACAATAGCAATTCAAAAATCTCAGGTACCAAAATTCTTTGTTAATTTTTGAAATTTTACATAGCTGTAACTTCCAAATCAGTTGATATTTTTCAATAATTTTTGGCATTTCTCTTAGTCTATACAAAGGCTACCTCCTCACCAAATTTCATCAATTTCTGAGATTGTGAAGTTGAAAATGTTTGTTTTTTGTGTTGATTTGACCTGGAATGACCCAGTTCTCTATTACAAAAAACATTTTTATTAACATAAAGGTCCCGTTCTGAACACTGTTAGCTGGTGAATTAAATATTATCAATATCATGTTTATCGAATTGCATCAAGAGTAGAGTTCCTTGTGGTTTGCTCTCTGGTTTACTATAAAAAATCATACTCTTTAGAGACCATGAGCTACTATAATAGCTCGGTGACAGGCGGGCTCCTCGGACCCCGAGCTACTATAATAGCTCGGTGATAGGCGGGCTCCCCGGACCGTGAGCTACTATAATAGCTTGGTGATAGGCGGGCTCCCCGGACCATGAGCTACAATAATAGCTCGGTGATAGGCTGGCCCCCCAGACCATGAGCTACTATAATAGCTCGGTGATAGGCGGGCTTCCCGGACCCTGAGCTACTATAATAGCTCGGTGATAGGCGGGCTCCCCGGACCATGAGCTACTATAATAGCTTGGTGATAGGCAGGCTCCTCGGACCCCGAGCTACTATAATAGCTCGGTGATAGGCGGGCTCCCCGGACCATGAGCTACTATAATAGCTTGGTGTTAGGCGGGCTCCCCGGACCATGAGCTACTATAATAGCTCGGTGATAGACGGGCTACCCGAACCATGAGCTACTATAATAGATCGGTGATAGGCGGGCTCCCCGGCCCATGAGCTGCTATAATAGCTCCGTGATAGGCGGGCTCCTCCGACCATGAGCTACTATAATAGCTCGGTGATAGACGGGCTACCCAGACCATGAGCTACTATAATAGGTCGGTGATAGGCGGGCTCCCCGGACCATGAGCTACCATAATAGCTCGGCTTCTCCAGTGTTTCTAGACTGTCTAGACTCTGTTCCTAGAGTCATCTCTTAGTGGTTCTTAAGAGAAGCTGAAATTGCTATCCTTTTCGCACCTTTTCTTTCTACACCATTTTTTTCTCAACCCTTTCCTACCAGCTGCATCTATTCAACCTTGCTTGTAGTCTGATTTCTGGTTTTAAACAGTGTAGTGCTTTATTGAAATGTGGAAATGTGTGTAGGAAGAAACACAAAAGGTTGCAAACCAAATACTTCTGTAAGGAATGCAATACATGCTTGTGTGCCGTGTCATGTTTTGGCATTTACTATACGCAAAAGAATTTTTAATTTCATTAGAAAATGTGTATTTAAAAAAGGCATAAAAAGTTAATTTATGAATTATTAAAAAAACTTTTAAAATGAAAAATAAGTAGTTCCACCTTTGGCGGTCCAAAGTCCGGATTATGAGAAACTGTATGAGAAGAGTGCGCTCCTAAGGGTTAAGAAAGCAATTATCATGCTTCGAGCACATGTAGAGGATGATTCAAAATGATGATCCCACTCACAATTCAAAATTATTCAAATAATGGTTCACAGTAACATGAATGCTATGGACTAAATCATAGGCCAAAGAGTTATTAGTAGAAATATACGCCCATTCTATACGGACTGTTAACGTGGCAGTTTGAACGCCTTGAAAATGCTAAGTGACTGGGGACATGGGAGATACACGTAGTGTCTATAAAGGCTTTCTCACGGCTTTGTTTGGAAGCGTTAACAGAGCAGTGGGCAGTCTCAACGCGACCAGACGCTTAAAAACGGCACACCGTTGAACAGCTTTCCTGTCTATACAGGCGCTTTTCAAGGAGTTTACTGCTTCATTGCCCTTTGTGCCACAATGACTGGGAATCCAGAAAAGTATTATTTGAGAGGAGGTCGTTGACCGTTGGTGAGGTGAAGGTAGGAATTGTCAGGGTTTGGTCGTTATTTCCTAATAAAACTACATTTATACCCATAACATGTGAAAATGGGTTTTATTGTTTGCTGACGTTTTGGCTTGAAATTCAAGCGTTCATCATGGATAATGGAAGGGAGGCAGGTATGAAGTGTTTTTTATTGCTGGAGATATAGAGTTTTAGCAGGATGTTTTTAATAAATGGAAAATATTGGAGTAGTCAGGTTGAGGCACAGGGTTCGGTAGACGACATGCCCAGTGCATCACACCAAACTGCAATAGTACTTACATCGGACAGACAAAAAAACCCATAAGAAAACTAATCAACACACAAAAATAATGTTAGGAAGAAAGACATAACGACTGCTTTATCTAGACATGGCATCACAGACGGACATAACTTTGACTTCAACTAGTACTCCATCCCCTCCACTAAATCCAACTCCGATAAATGCCTCCTCTCTGAATCAGTATTTATCCACTTAGAAAAGGAACCCAGTAAATGACAAAATTTATAAAGAAGTAATCTCCTCTACTTACTCCAACATTTTCCATTTATTAAAAACATCCTGCTAAAACTCTACACCGCCTGCAATAAAAAACCCTTCATACCTACGTCCCTTCCATTATCACTACTGTTTTATGATGCCACCTACTATCCTTACGAACCTCACCTACCACCCACAACTTAATGGGTGGTCAAAAACTCCTCTCACCACCCTCTCCCTTCTCCAACACTTCTACAACTGTTCATCCATAGTCAAAGCTGGAGAGAATGTAGCTTCCGTATAGCATCGACATGGTTTTTTGATCACCTCCCCAAGAGTTGGGCGTCTTGGTTTTGAGAACGGTCATTATTCCTTGGCATGTTGATTTCAGAAATTTTGTATATTTTATTTATTTTCATTATTTCTATCTTTTTTTATCAGTCCCGTAACAGGCCACAAGGGTCCAGATATTGTAGAGGTATCTTATTCTTTACCATATGGCACACTAGGGAGAAAGTGTGATCAGTACTATGCTCTAGCTGCCTGATTTTCTCCTCGGCAGGTACGCATTAATAAATTAATAGACCCCAAATTCAACCTACGATCGAAGACAAAATCTTTAGTACTCCCAAGTTTTAAACTCAGGTCCTCCAGCACAATAGACCAGAGCTCTACCGCTGACCTAACCTCGCCCCCCTTATTTCTATCTAAATGATGTTTTTATAGGGAATTCCTTTCTGTGACAGCTTTCTAGATTCAATTTATTTTTTTGGTACACCTACAGAAGTTTCTCAATAAAAAGATAAATTACCTTTCCAAGGACTGCAAAGCCCTTAAATTCAAAATTAATATCCTTCCCTTGACTGCAAGGATCTGTAATACCATCGATTGAAAGAAGAACTTCAGATGGCTCGAATGTCCAGCCTTCGGGAGGAACAACCTGCACAAAATTAATTATAATTTGTAATATGTCCAGGTACTTACTATATTGAAGGATATATTAATAATGTATTCCACTATTTATTGGAAAATAGAAATCCTAAATGCATATTGTAGTCTATCCAAGAGCGTTTTGGTAGCAATTCTATAGCCTTTCAAAGACCAATTTTACATTCAATAAAAAAACTCGGAAGAGTTGGAATTTTATTTTCTATACTTTTAGTGAGTAAAAATACATATAAAACAAAAACTTGCGAGGAGTTTATTGTTTTGTACATCTGTTATCAATACATTTGTTCCAACTTTCTGTGCTAGATTTTAGTATCAAAATTAATATGGCATTTAAACATACTTTTAAGATGTATTCTCCTTTATCATAGAGAGGTAAAAAGTAATAGCCATTGTTGGGCGCACATTCTGTCTGGTCTTTGAGGCTTCCTTGTTTCGTGTACCTATAAAATTAAAATATATATAGCATTAATGCAAATAAAACTAGACACAAATAAATTTAATCAGAATTAGAGAATAATATGCGTAGATATTCAGTATAGGTAAACGCCTTATAATGAAACTTGGAACAACTTGTTTCACTCTTACTCTGTGTAAACATTACAGAAGAAATATACATCACATCTATTAGTTCAGATTTGCTACGCTTATGTAAACAAAACATTTGTCACTATAATAAATTGTATTGTTTGTTTATAGTATACATATTAATATAAAGAATATGATTTATTATGGTGTTCCTTTCAGTTAAAACAATATTTACAACATTCAAAGAAATGTTAAAAAAAGGTATTATTCTGAGATATATGGAACTTAATTTTGAAGCTAGTTTTTCAAGTTCTTCGTTCATTTTCCCTTCCTGTTACTGCTTCAGAGTAATCAAAATTGCAGGAAAGTAATTAAAACAAATGAAAGGATACTTGAAGAAACAGATAAATTGAAATATATAGGAAATAATGTTTACTTTTGGTAACTGCCATCCATAAAAATTAATTTATTTTCAATACAGACTGCTCTCCCCAATTCCACTTTTAATTTAGTTTTCTTAAACCCTAACACACATGCACACACATTATTATTATTATTTTTCTTTATGGTGGTATATCGTTTTATTGGAGTTTTATTTTATTTAAATTTTGAACCCACTTCTGTGTAACTCATATCTTAAGGACAGGTTTTCTACAGGTTACTATCTTTTTCTAACCAAGATAGTGGTGATGACTTTTATATTTTTGAAATAAAAGCCATCGCCCTGGTGGGAATCCAACCCATGTCCTCACGCACCAGTCCACACCCTTAAACCTCAAAGAATCTTCCTTTCCTGGATTCTTATAAATAAACACTCAGAAAGCACATGTAAATTACTTATTACTTCGTTTATTTAGAAACATCTCCAATAATCATAAAATAGAAGGACTTCTAGCCGCGAAAATAAAACTAATTGTGAAGGTATTAACGTGAAAATAGAAGATGAAAATATAGTACAAACATACAATTTTACTTCCACCTCAGAGTAATTAATGGGGATATCACTTTTCACAAATCCATTACATCCTAGAACATCATCAGCAGAAGAGATATAAAATAAGGATAGAGAATAAACTAAACAAATGAACGAATGCTGTAATTTAGACATTCTGAAATCCCTAAAACATTATCTAACTAAATTTTGAAGGTTATAACTTCAAGAGGAAGGTTACGAACTTAAGTACATCCACTGCTTTTTGTATTTAACTGGAAATTCATTTTTATTAAAGAAGCATTTAGGAAATCAAAGAATTAATGTTTACTGTAAATAAAACATGTAATATTAAGAATGAAATATGTTTCACAAATATCACAGAATGAATAGCTGAACAAATGCTCTCGCTGTTATTGATAAGCCTAAACGCAAATTGATAAGATAATATCAGCTGTGCTCAATCTGTCACTAATGGGTTTTACTCTATATTTTTAATATGTAATTGTTGAACACTTAGTCTATTATGGTTAAGTTCCTTTACATAATTTTGTTATTTGCTACTTAAGTTTTAATAAAACGATGCACTTTTCTATTCCTGACACTCAGGAGTGTACTGAAGAAAGTGGAACAACGTACACTGTATGATATTATGAATTTTCGAATCAGCTTTTACAACTGAGAAAATTTTTGTGATTATATTATTTTATTTGTTTCAAAGGGCTACAACGTACACATCAATGGTGAATACCACTGTACAGTCAGATATAAGCAGCTTCATAATTTGCATGAGCAATTGAAGAAATATTATGAAAATGACGAATTTCCAACTTTCCCACCAAAAAAGTTCTGGCCTTTGACTGATAGCCAAATAGAGGAAAGAAGATATTTACTTGAAAAATACATTCAAGCAGGTTTGTCATGATTTTATCCCTAGTAAACCGCTTTTCCCTAATTAAAAAACTTGAAGGAAGCTTTTAATAAGCATACTCAGTATTCTGTTGTGTATTTTGTTTTATGAAGTCTGAATGTCATTTATTGTGTTATCTCTAAACAACTCTTATCAATTAGTAATACTTTTTTATTTCTACAGGTTATTTTACTTTTATTTCCACATTCTTTGATGGTCTTTTTGACAAACATAAATGTCTACTGATACTATCATATGAGATTTAATTGTTTCCTGGGAGATTGCATAATCCTAGTTGATGATTTATGAATTCACCATTGATTCATTGAAAGCTTTACAGCTTTTTAGACCATAGTATTCCAATATCAATTTCTGTAGACTATTGAGCTGTAGAAAACGCTTAATGTTACAATGTAGAGTGTACGTTTAATACTTGTTGGCCCTAGCTTCCTATGTTTAATTTACAATTTCAAAATGAAGTATTTCTTTTATAAAGAACATAATGCTTATTCACTTGTTTTTGATTGATTCTAATCAATGTTTACAAAAACATGTATGAGCTTCAAATAGTTCACCAAATTTCTTATATTAAAAAAATATGAATTTGTTTCAGGTAATTTACTATGTATGTTATTCAGGAAATCTACTCTGTGAATTATATGTATGCTTTGTTTTCATTGTTTTATATTTATATAATTTCAGTTGGCCAAGCTCCCCAAATAATAAATGGAGAATTATTTAACACGTTTTTAATCATCGCACAACAAGAGTCAACTGGTACTCCTGTTCATGAAGTTAATATTAATGTTTACCTCATGAATGGTTACAAAATAGAAATCAATGTTAGTTCGAACGAACGAACTTATTCAGTTTTAGAGGTAAGTAAAGTGTCTTTCTTAATTTAAACTTGCACTTTTCCTGCATTTTTGAAAATTATAGTAATGTCATATTTTCATCCTTGGAGTGCTTTCACTTCTTTGTGGTTTAATTTGAGCCTACTCATCGCTCCAATTGATATTTCGATTTTATTTTAAAATAAAAGGATTTGTTTTTCGCACTTTACTCTGAAGGAAAGTAGCTATTGAGGTCGCACTCATGACAGAATTTTTGAAAAATGCCTTCAAATCTTTATTAATCCTACCTAGTAGACACCGAAAATGACCCATGTTAAATTTTATATATATATAACTTATCTGACTTTTTCTCAATTAACAGAAGACGCAAATTATTAAAGGATTTATTTTGTATAATACTTTTCAACAGCAAAACAAAAAATGTAGAGAATGTTTCATTATTTAAAAAAATGTTTCTGAATAAATAACTGATGGTAAATTTAAATTAGAGTTCTTTATTAAGGACTTTCACATACCCACAGATGTGCATGTTTACAAATATACTTGTTTGCACTAGCTTTCTTAACCTGCATAACAGTTTAATTTAGCCCCTAATAACTTTTCCCTAGTTGAGAGCGACTTTTTTTTTTTTTAACGGATTCGTTTTTAGTGCATCAAAATACCTCATAAAACAAGCAGACAAAAAAAAAAAAAATCAGTGAGGAGGTCCCTAAACTTACAATTACCTTATACACAGGGTGTCCCACATTGATATGTCATAACTTTAAGGGTTTATTCTGCACCTCATTTGTAGTTCAGGGACACAGAAATGAGCGTCCTATCTCAACATGTAGCAGAGCTATTCAAACTTTTGTATATTTTCAAAACTATTGGGTTTTCTTATGAAAAACTGTGTATCCGGATTTCTGGTCTATGTATCGTAAATGACGACCACATTTTTAGAATCTACATTAAATTTCCAATAAGAAACACCAATTATTAAAATGTTGTCATGTAAATTAGGAGCTACACTAAGAGCCATATAGATGTGAACTATTGTTATTAGGGTTTTCTTAACCCATTCAATATTTTCTTAATCAGCTATCTCTAGACTTAGCAGTTTGCCTCCGCCTCAAAAGTTGCCTTATTTAAAGCTTTAAAATGGAACCCGGTTGTTTTAAAATAAAAATTATTCAAGTCTATTTTTTTCTGATTTGCTTTAGTGCGAAGAAGCCATTACAAACACATTATTTAATTTCACGCGAATATGGTGATGTCTCTGTAATGCCTTTAAAACAAAAACCCTATGTCTAACTGATAAGTTTTATTAATCACAAAAAATATTACACCATGCATGATACATCACTCAGCAAACAACATACAAATCTCCCCGTTCCTGTTGGTAGGTAATCCCCTGTTTCTTTAAACTTTGATTGATACCTTCCCATCGATATCCAATATACCACATTCTCCCCCCTCTAATTCAGACAATCTATGTAAAAAAATTACAATTTAAAATATAAATACAAAAAAAATGCAAAATTAAAATATGAAAAAAAAACATACAAAATTGATTTCTGAAAAGACAAATAAAATGAAACAATAAAAATATATAATAAATTATTTTATGAAACAGACTTACAAAATCATTTTGTGAAAAATATTTACAAAATTAAATTATGAAAAGATATAGAAAATTAACTTAGGAAAATATATTACAAAACTCATAAATATAATTTATATTTCTTCAATCAATCTTACTGTTGGTTTCTTTATTCGTTGTGGGCAACCTGACTGTTGATAAGCTATGTCTTGGCTGGTTAAATTCTCCTGGTCCTGAGTTGGCTCCAATATGGCCTCACTAGTATCCTGAGTAGGTTCTGCAAGGCTCGAAGACGCCAGCTGACACTCTTGTGAAGTAGAAGGCCCATGGATTTGGTCCACATGCCTAGTCCAGTGTCTATTCAAAGATGGGACAAAAACAAGATGCCTTCGAGGTCCCAAACATCTAACCACAGATGCCGGAATCCATTTTTCCCCTGAATTTCTGTAGTTTCGGACATAAACTGAACTTCCTTTTTGATAAGTCAGAAACTGTAGGTGACCTACAATATGCACTCACTTGTTTTTCCTGAGCCATTTGCACCTTAGTCGACATAGCAGTAGGTCAAGTCTGGCCCTTAGCTGTCGGCCCATCAACGCCTGAGCAGGCGAAACTCCAGCAGTAACATGTGGCGTATTACGATAATCTAACAGGAACCTATTTAGATTCATATCCAAATCTGAAACAGAAGAATCCACAAGCGCTGTCTTCAAACTGCGCTTAATTGAGCAGACGGCATTCTCTGCTGCACCATTAGTCTTTGGTGAAAATGGAGCTCCATGATTGAGATCAACACCATTGTGTGTAAGAAAATATACAAAAATTTCACTATCAAAAGCTGAATAATTGTCAAAAACAATGGTTTCAGGCAACCCAAAACGAGCAAATACCTGTCTCAAGATCTTGATTGTAGTTTCTGTGGTCATCGAAAGTGTGTAAAAAGCTTCAATCCATTTCGTGTGACTATCAATGATTACAAAAAAATAACGTCCCTCCAATGGTCCCATATAATCTATGTGAAGTCGCTGCCAAGGCTTAGCTGGCCATTCCCAAGGTACAAGAGCTGCCTTTGGGGGGTTATCCTTTGTTGAGTTGCAGGCGTGACAAGATCGCACAACCTCTTCTATATCCTCATCCAACTTAGGCCACCATACATTGCCAGGGGTTTTACTTTTACCTCACCCATATGAGAAGCGTGAAGCTCCTTCAGGACCTCTTGTCTCAATGCAGTTGGCACAACAACACGATATCCCCATAGAAGGATGTCTTTTTCCACAAACAACTCATCTTTCTTTCGGAAAAAGTGTTGAAATTCGGGTTGAACTTTATCAGGCCACCCGAACTTTAAAAGGGTGATGATCTTCATAAGGATGTCATCCTTGGACAATCATCCTTTGATGATTTTGGTCATCCTTCTTGGCTGCCAAAATCATCTTGTAGTTCAATGGAAGATCATTGTCAACGTCAAAAACGTATTTGATACATTTGCAATCGATATCCAATATACCACATCATCCTTCCAACATTAGGTACACACACTTTTTGCTCTGATTAAGGATTAGGGGACCCTTGGAAAGAGTGAAAGATGATAGAAGAACATGGAAATAATCAGAATTATTGTTAACATAATAAATACAGATGTTATATTTTTATGCTTTGAGGGTCTTGTTTTATGAAATTTCTATTTTTAAGAGTAGTATAATGGTATTTTCATTTAAATCTATTTTTTCGCTATATTTGCAGGAGAGAGTTGTTTCAATACAATTTCTAATGATTGTAATAAATAACCCAGGTACTTATAAGCAATAACTTACAAGCTGAAATTGTAGTGTCTAATTTTATTAAATAGAATAGAATAAATCGAAATTTTATAAAACAAGACCCTCAAAGTATAAAATTATAAGATCTGTATTTATTGTGTTAAAATAATAACAATAATTGTGATCATTTCAAATATGTTCTTCTTTCATCTTTCACACTTTCAAACGTGTCCCCTAATCCTTAATCAAAGCAAAAAGTGTGTGTACCTAATGTTAGAAGGATGAGATATCACCATATTCGCGTGAAATTAAATAATGTGTTGGTAATGGCTTCTTCGCACTAAAGCAAATGTATTGGTTTTGACTTAGAAATCAGAAAAAAAATAGATTTAAATAATTTTTGTTTTTAAAACAACCGGATTCCATTTTAAAGCTTATTAGATAAGGCAACTTTTGAGGCGGAGGCAAACCGCTAAGTCTAAAAATAACTGATTAAGAAAATATTGAATGGGTTAAGAAAACCCTAATAAAAATAGTTCACATCTATATGGCTCTTAGTGTAGCTCCTAATTTACATGACAACATTTTAATAACTTGTGTTTCTTATTGGAAATTTAAAGTAGATTCTAAAAATGTGGTCGTCATTTACGATACATAGACCAGAAATCCGGGAAACACAATTTTTCATAAGAAAACCCAATAGTTTTGAAAATATACAAAAGTTTGAATAGCTCTGCTACATGTTGAGATAGGACGCTCATTTCTGTGTCCCTGAACTACAAAAATGGTGCTGAATAAACCCTTAAAGTTATGACATCTCAACGGGGGACACCCTGTATATAGTCTATCCCCAAAAAAACATAAATGTGAAATAGAGGCCAAGTTCCTGCCACCACAAAGAAACACTCCCTTCCTCAAAAATATCCCCTCCTAAAACCCCCCAAAAACGCCTTACCATTCTACACTCCAAAAAAGTAGTATGGGTTGGTGTATTAATTCAACCAAAAATATTTGCCAATACAAGAGATGATACAAGAAAGAAATGGCCAAGTTCATTACTTGGAAGACCTCATAGTTACTTACTAAGAACAGTAAAGACACTTCAACTGACCTTTAAAAACAACAATAAAAATACTTATATCCAGTTACTAAAATATCACTTTCCTCAACCAGGTATATTCTTAAACTTGGCAATGTTTAGTTTTTATCTAAAGATAATTTCGGCACAAAAAAAACATTGCCAAGTTTAAGAATATACCTGGTTGAGGAAAGTGATATTTTAGTAACTGGATATAAGTATTTTTATTGTTGTTTTTAAAGGTCAGTTGAAGTGTCTTTACTGTTCTTAGTAAGTAACTATGAGGTCTTCCAAGTAATGAACTTGGCCATTTCTTTCTTGTATCATCTCTTGTATTGGCAAATATTTTTGGTTGAATTAATACACCAACCCATACTACTTTTTTGGAGTGTAGAATGGTAAGGCGTTTTTGGGGGGTTTTAGGAGGGGATATTTTTGAGGAAGGGAGTGTTTCTTTGTGGTGGCAGGAACTTGGCCTCTATTTCACATTTATGTTTTTTTGGGGATCTCATTGCTTTTTTCTAAGTATTAAATAGAATTTAGTTGCCGCATACCTACTGGCTTTTGTACTTCATATAAAACCAGGGTCTTTGGATTCTGCATAAGGTTCTCCATACTGCTTGATATTTGATACCAATAATCAACCTACATACATCTAATCACTAGACTAGAAAAGTTAGAAGCTCTTCCAAATGACATTACTTTAGAGGACAAATTGATTGCTCTCTTTACTAAACTATTACACAGTAAAACACAGGAACCTTATCCCGAGGATAAAGATCACAATAGGGAAAGTGTAGAAGGCCTTCAAGAAAAATATAAGAACAAAAATGACTCGACTTTGAAAAACTTAGTATCTGTTTTGAAGTATATTATGCAGTGAACCCCTACGACTTTATTTACTACATTTAAGAAAGAAGTCAGAACTGTTTTTAAGATGCGTCGAAATGTTTTTTAAAACATCAAATATAGGTTCTCCTTACCAAGACGATTCATTTGATACCCCACATGATGGGTTTCAGAAGGAATGATGGCATTTCGATGGAGCAAGAAGTAGAAAACGTCATAGGTAATATGACACTCCCGTATCAAGACCTACCTGCGTGCCAAGTTTGGTTAAAATAGGCCAAACGGTGTGAATTGGTATAAGGAACAAACATACAGACAGACAGCTGAAAGACCTTTTTTACCTAGCCTAGTGCATTCCCCGGACCAAGGCCTACCTGTGTGCCAAGTTTGGTCAAAATCGGTCAAATGGTGTGAATTTGTGTACGGAACAAACATGCAGACAGACAGCTGATAGACGATTTTGACTAGCCTATGGCACTACCCGGATAAAGACCGACATGTGTGTCAAATTTTGTCAAAACCGGTCAAACGGTGTGTATTTGTATAAGGAACAAACAGACAAACAGACAGCTGATAGACAATTTTTCCTAGCCTATGATTCTCCCCGTATCAAGACCCATCTGTGTCCCAAGTTTGGTCAAAATCGGTCAAACGGTACGGATTTGTAAGAGGAACAAACATACAGACAGAAAGCTGGTATAAGATTTTTACCGAGCCTGTATGCGTCTCTATTTGTTTCTTAAAACATCAAATATAGGTTCTTCATACCGAGACAATTCATTTGATACTCCACATCATGGGTTTCGGACGGAATGACGGGTTTCCGATGGAAGTACAAAACTGGCACGCCCCCGCCCCGGAAGCGGAGTCAAACACAACTTTTCGCGATTTTTCGATTTTTTCCTTTAATAACACCTTCATATCTATCTTCATGCAAAATTTCAAGTCTCTAGCATCATGGGAAGTGCCTAATAATTTTGATGAGTCAGTGAGTGAGTGAGTGAGTGAGTGAGTGAGTGAGTCCTATAAATCCCGATTTTCGATCGCTTATATCTCAGAAACTATTCGATGTAGAATTATGAAAATTTCCAGTTTTACTCACATCCAGTAGTTTAATACCTGTGTAAAATTTCATAAATTTATCTTCACCTGGTTGAAAGTTATGAGAGGGTAAAAATCGGCTCTAAGACCGCCTGTAATATACACACAGTATGCTTAGGCCGGAACTTGGCCTGGCGCACTACCGTGCGCCTAGATTTTTGTTTTGTTTTTTGTCATAATATTCCCCTAGCAAATGATTGAACGCAATCCGGACGTGCCAACTAGAAAATTTTACAAGGTAGGGATTGTCGGGGTTCGGTCACTGCTACTTAATAAAACTACATTTTATCGTAAAAATGGTTTTATTGTGCCGACGTTTCGGCTTGAACTTCAAGCCTTCATCAGGGCGATGGGAAGGTTGAGAACTATACCTCACTGATGTGGGGTCATTTCTGTGGGAAATAAAACCATTTTTACGATAAAATGTAGTTTTATTAAGTAGCAGTGACCGAACCCAGACAATCCCTACCTTGCGTCGTCAACGATCTCCTCTCAAAGAATATTTGACGTTTCAGGTCCCCTAGAGAACAAAAATAACGGAGGTTCAAATTTATATATATATATATATATATATATATATATATATATATATATATATATATATTGTAATGATTATTTTTATTTATATAAGGAAATAAATTATTAAGATAAAATTTATAGTTGGAGAAATTAATTATTAGGATAATTATATTATAATGAGAACTTAATCTCAGGGATAAAAAGTTCCGAGTGAATGAATATTAAACAAATACGTATTTCCAAACAATACTGAAATAGATGCTAATGACCTCAGCAGTAGATGCACCAAAAGAGAGAAAAAAAAAAAAAAAATAATACTGAAATACAATTACCAATACAAATGTATTATCAAACAAGTAATTAAAAAAAAATCAATACAATCACAAAATATAATTCTTACCTTTGAATAAATAGAGTCTTCATACAAAATTCCAAATATTCTGCACTTGAATAAGTTCTCAGATAATTGCCTCTTCAGCATGACACGTCTTCACCGTCAGTCTTATTGCTTAAGCCAGTCAATAAGCTCACACATATAAAAACATCATATAAGAGGGTTTACACTCCGTACGCTGTGAGACTCCTTACTCTGTTGAGGATGGACATAGACTGACTAAGACTCCGTACTCTGTGGTGGCTAGGCTTAGACTGAGAGCTTTAAGCGGGAAAGAAGCTGACGCATTCTCCCACCACCTTCCACATTTTGTCGGTTTACTATTTAGATAACAATTATTATTTTGTAATTTTAAAATGATTAATTTATTATTGTTTGACTGTACATTTAATTTATACCTATTGTACATCAGTATGGTCCAGAAATATTATAAATTTAGATCGTATTTAATACGATGTTATTAGTATATTAGGATTTGTGGTTTGCGCGGGCTTTTCAAACTATCGATGGTTATTTGAATTCAAAAAGGTTTTTGTGAATGTAATATATCATTACAATATATATATATATATATATATATATATATATATATATATATATAAAAGTTTTATTTTTAATAAGTTTATTTATGTTACGCCTCTACATTGGGAGCCAATATAATAAAAATTTTATAATATTTAATTTTAAAAACTCTTTATCTCAGGGGTCGGGTTCGAGTCCAGTAAAGTAAAAACAAAGATAATTTTAAATAATAAAAAACTAAAACAAAAGAAAAAACTCATAGATAAGTTATATCCAGGCATAGATAAACAAGCATTACCTGATATAAAGCCAGCTCGGTATTAACTGCATAGGACAGGATCTTCTTTACAACTGTATCTTCTTTTCACTGAACTGCACTTATGAGACTGTATCTTCTTGTAAACTGAACTGTAGAGATGAGACATGAGACTGACGCTTCCTTTAACAGACTTCAACTTTATATGTCTGTATCTTCCGTTACAACTCAACAGACTGAACTGCTTTCAATAGACTGACATATGAGACTGAATCCACCTTTTAACAGACTGCTTGAAACCGACTAAACTAACTTTCATGGCGGGAGCGTCCTACTGGTATCCAATGCTACCTGTATAGACTGCTAGACAAAAATAACAAATAATATTTGTTCATCCCAATGAATTTAACATATCAATGAGCTTTTTGGATTTTCAGATTTTTCTGTGTTAATTTTAAAACTTTTAAATATGTAATGTAAAATATCATTACAATATATATATATATATATATATATATATATATATATATATATATATATATATATATATATATATATATATATGTCTGTTCATGCTCTAGCTCAGTGAATAATGGTCTGATTTTGATGAAATTTGTTGAAATTTGTTACAAAAATCTTTTGCCTAATTTAAAAGGTCATGTTCGTTAACCAACAAAATCCACCCACCAGAACATGGTTTTTGGAGCGAAATTCATGTGAATAAAATTGATAAGCTTACATCATATGCTTGCAAGTACTCGTTTTATAAGTTTCTTGGCCTAGGAAAACAAATGAAACCATTTTTAAGGCGATAGCTTTAACCGTTTTTGGGAAAAGTGAAAAAATAGTTGTTAAATAAAGATTTTGGTTTGGATACTTAGATTAATGGGATTCAGTTAAAATATTTGCGGCATGTTTGAAATTCATCTAAACAAAGGAGTTTAAATTTTGGTCACGTTTGGAGTTAAGGAAGGGGTAGAATAAAATATTTTATTAATAGACATAAAAAGTTTTGGAAACTTTGCATATTTTCCCTAATATCTCGAAAACGGTTAGGAAATCGTGGTAAGTAAAAAGGTGACCATTTGAAAGCTTACTAAATTCTCTACAAAAAATGTTCTGAACAAATGCTCGATGGGATAGTCACATTTTGAGAAATAAGCCCTTAAAACTTTGAAGTAGTTGGTTTCTCTTATTTAATTGGTTCTTTTTGTCTGTTATCCTTAGTTGTTTTTTTTTTATTGCTTGTAATTTTTTTTTCTGATTATAGGACAAAAAGTCATTTGGCAATGAAACAGGATACATAAAATTAGAAACAATATTTCAATATTAGAAAAAGATCTTGCCGAGCGGAATGCCGTGTGGATATTTTTGTGCCTGTTTACTTCAGTTTTTAATTAATTTTTTTTCTGTTTGCCTTAGTTTTTTGTGGCCTTAGTATTTTTTTCCTTAAAACATGAGAAGAATGTTAGTATTTTGAATTGACTTATTCCCTTGCTGGATTGACAAGGGAGGCCCAGATCTTTACCTGTCTTAGGCTAGTAGGGTTCATTCCACTCCATAAATCAAGGAGCTTCCTAGGAAAGCTGATATTTTACCGAGGTCCCATGTGTTTACAATTTTGGTTACATTTGGAGTTAAGGAAGTATTCGGGAAAAAAAAAAAAATTATTAAGACATGAAAAGTTTTGGGATCTTCGTATTTTAAATTGCATTTAACAGTAATATGAGTATTTTAGTATTTTTAATTGCATTTAAAACTAAAATGAATATTTCAGTGAAGAAAGTTAAGTAAATTAGAAACATATTTGTAATTGTGTCTTCCTAGAGAGAATGTTGTTAGGACGATGGAAGGAATAATTTCCGCTTAGGATACTGTTTCCTGTGTTTTGTTGACAATCTTGCTTTTCATTGAGATTTCATTGGAATTGGTGTCTCTCGATTGATCTAAACAAAGTAATAGCTGTTTTTATTCTACACCTTAAAAATTACACTAGGCATATGAACGGAACCGTGCTATGATGATGAAGTTTCTGTGAGTCTGACTTTTTTTTACAGTCTACTTCGAATGACGAAAGAGGAGTTTATTTTCTACTGAGATTAGTGTCCCTTCAAATCACAAAACCTGGGGACTCTTTCAAAACTTCTTTTTTTATAAAGTATGAAATAAACCCGCTCCCTATACAAACTGTTGTCTCGTTTTATGAATCACTAAATTTTGTTCCTAAGTTTTGTCGTCTTGGAGTTTAATTACACAAGATGATGACTCTGACATTTCTTATTTTTAATTTTGAAAAACAAACACTTGTTGCATTGAGATCCCAGATTCGCCTGGCGAGATTTGTGACCAAGCTTGAAAAGGAGACATGTTTAATACCCTTCATGAGCGTTCGTGAATTTGCCTAACACCCGATGACGTCTGAGGCAAACTTGTGCCACTAAGTTCAGACGAGGCAATTTGACAAATTCCAGAGTCACGCTTTCCTATTATTGCCCCGTGAAAACAGGGCTCTAAGAAGCATAAAATGTAGATGCCTGATGTAAGGAGAATTATAGCAATACTACTAACAACAGTGCACGATGTGCCCCTCACCGATTCAAACGAGAATTTTTGTGTGTGTTGTACTTCACTAGAAAAAGGTTCTGGTAAAGCTAGAAAACGCATTTCTCAATCATTCCGTTGAAAACAAAATTGTTGAAAATTTACCTGAAGTTCTTAAAACGTTCCGATGACACTTTATCGAAGTGCCTTGGTAGCTTGGTTGGGATTGTTCTACCTTCATAACCCCAAGATCACTGGATCGAATCTCGTCGTGAATTAATATTATTTTTTTTATTTTATTTTTGTATAATTTCTTTTGCTTTGTTCTTAAGAACATTTTATAACATTACTTAACATTTTTGTTTTCTATATATTAAAAAGAAATTTGAATGTTATAAATCTTTCATTTGTCCAAGGGTTGATAGCTGTGAGTCTTAATAAAGACAAAAGACGAATGCAAACACTGTTAATACATTGAGGATTAAAGGCATATAAACAAAAATAAGCCTTCATTTTCATTATAAGTTGAAAGAATGAAGACCAAACCTCACTTTTAAAGAAAATACATATATTTTTAACAACAATATTTTTAAGGATGATAAATCAAGAAAAAGCTCTTCCTCTTCTTTTACTTTGTAATGGAGCGGACTGTATTCTACTTGTTTCGATTCCTTTTCATCTGGTTCATATTAATCAGAATCTTCATGATCATAGCCATTTTCTAATTCCCGGGAAAAAAATTTTTTTGTCAAATTCTTCACTAGTAATTAATTTTTTTATTTTTTTCGCAGTTTCACTGAGTTGTGACACATTTCTTTATTTGTCTTTATAAAGACTAACACCTATCAACCCTTGAACATATGAAATATTTATAACATCTAGGCGCACGGTAGTGCGCCAGGCCAAGTTCCGGCCTAAGCATACTGTGTGTATATTACAGGCAGTCTTAGAGCCGATTTTTAGTCTCTCATAACTTTCAACCAGGTAAAGATAAAGTTATGAAATTTTTCACAGGTATTATACTACTAGATGTGAGTAAAACTGGAAATTTTCATAATTCTACATCGAATAGTTTCTGAGATATAAGCGATCGAAAATCGGGATTTATAGGACTCACTCACTGACTCATCAAAATTATTAGGCACTTCCCATGATGCTAGAGACTTGAAATTTTGCATGAAGATAGATATGAAGACGTTATTAAAGGAAAAAATCGAAAAATCGCGAAAAGTTGTGTTTGACTCCGCTTCCGGGGCGGGGGCGTGCCAGTTTTGTACTTCCTTCGGAAACCCGTCATTCCGTCCGAAACCCATGATGTGGGGTATCAAATGAATTGTCTCGGTATGAAGAACCTATATCTGATGTTTTAAGAAACAATTAGATGCATATAGGCTCTGTAAAAATCTTATACCAGCTGTCTGTCTGTATGTTTATTCCTCTTACAAATCCGTACCGTTTGACCAATTTTGACCAAACTTGGGACACAGATGGGTCTTGATACGGGGAGAATCATAGGCTAGGTTAAATTGTCTATCAGCTGTCTGTCTGTTTGTTTCTTATACAAATACACACCGTTTGACCGATTTTGACAAATTTGACACATATGTCGGTCTTTATCCGGGTAGTGTCATAGGCTAGTCAAAATCGTCTATCATCTGTCTGTCTGCATGTTTGTTCCTTACACAAATTCACAACATTTGACCGATTTTGACCAAACTTGGCACACAGGTAAGCCTTGGTCCGGGGAATGCACTAGGCTAGGTAAAAAAGGTCTTTCAGCTGTCTGTCTGTATGTTTATTCCTTATACAAATTCACACCGTTTGGCCTATTTTGACCAAATTTGGCATGCACGTAGGTCTTGATACGGGAGTGACATATTACCTATGACGTTTTCTACTTTTTGTTCCATCGGAAAGCCATCAATCCTTCTGAAACCCATCATGTGGGGTATCAAATGAATCGTCTTGGTAAGGAGAACCTATATTTCATGTTTCAAAAAACATTTCAACGCATCTTAACAAAAACAGTTGTGACTTCTTTCTTAAATGTAGTAAATAAAGTAGTAGGGGTTCACTGCATAATATACGTACTTCAAAGCAGATAATAAGTTTTTCAAATCGAGCCATCTAAATTACAAAGTTTAGGATCACAAACCCAAAATGTATCGTCTTTGTTCTTATATTTTTCTTGAAGGCCTTCTGCACTTTCCCTATTGTGATCTTTATCCTCGGGATAAGGTTCCTGTGTTTTACAGTGTAATAGTTTAGTTAAGAGAGCAATCAATTTGTCCTCTAGAGTCAAGCAGTAAGGAGAACCTTATGCAGAATCCAAAGACCCTGGTTTTATATGAAGTACAAAAGCCAGTAGGTATGCGGCAACTAAATTTTATTTAATACTTAGAAAAAAGTAATGAGATCCCCAAAAAAACATAAATGTGAAATAGAGGCCAAGTTCCTGCCCCCACAAAGAAACACTCCCTTCCTCAAAAATATCCCCTCCTAAACCCCCCCCCAAAACGCCAACCATTCTACACTCCAAAAAAGTAGTATGAGTTGGTGCATTAAATGTACCATATTTTCAACCAAAAATATTTGCCAATACACGAGATGATACAAGAAAGAAATGTCCAAGTTCATTACTTGGAAGACCTCATAGTTACTTAGTAAGAACAGTAAAGACACTTCAACTGACCTTTAAAAACAACAATAAAAATACTTATATCCAGTTACTATAATATCACTTTCCTCAACCAGGTATATTCTTAAACTTGGCAATGTTTAGTTTTTCTCTAAAGATAATTTCGGCACAAAAAAAACATTGCCAAGTTTAAGAATATACCTGGTTGAGGAAAGTGATATTATAGTAACTGGATATAAGTATTTTTATTGTTGTTTTTAAAGGTCAGTTGAAGTGTCTTTACTGTTCTTAGTAAGTAACTATGAGGTCTTCCAAGTAATGAACTTGGACATTTCTTTCTTGTATCATCTCTTGTATTGGCAAATATTTTTGGTTGAAAATATGGTACATTTAATGCACCAACTCATACTACTTTTTTGGAGTGTAGAATGGTTGGCGTTTTGGGGGGGGGTTTAGGAGGGGATATTTTTGAGGAAGGGAGTGTTTCTTTGTGGGGGCAGGAACTTGGCCTCTATTTCACATTTATGTTTTTTTGGGGATTCAAATTTTCTTTTAATATGTGGAACAAAATTAAATGTAAATCATTAAAAAAAAGGTCGTGATTTATGATCTTACCTGGATGGGTCGGCCAACCCCAGAAAGGCTCCCGTTAGTTACAAGGTCTTGGAATCTCTCTTTTGGAAATCTATACTTCTAACAATAAATTGTTTTTTCTTATTTTACTTAACCTGTTTTATTGTCATATACATTATCCAACTATAAGCAATTAAAAAATATCAAGGAATAAAAACAGACAAAAAGAACCGTTCGAATAAACGAAATCAATTACTTTAAAGTTTTAAGCACTTATTTCTCCGTTTGACATCGCCTAGTCAAAACTTTCTTCAGAACATTTTTTATAGAGCATTTAGTAAGCTTCCGAATGGTAACCTTGCACTTCCCATGATTCTTAACCGTTTTCGAGATATTAGCAAAAGTATACAAAGTTACCAAAACTTTCCATGTCTGTTAATAAAATATTTTATTCTAACCCTGCCTTAACTCCAAACGTAACACAAATTTCAACATATTAGTTTTGATGAAATGCGAACATGCAGAAAATATTTCAACTGAATCCCATGATTCTAAGTACCCGAACCAAAAACGTTATTCAACAAATATTTTTCCAATTTTCTCGAAAACGGTTAAAGCTAATGCCTTAAAAATGGTTTCATCCTTTTTCGTATGCCAAGAAGCCTATAAAACGAGCACTTACAAGCATATGATGTAAGCGTAAATATTTTTTTCGCGGGGATTTTGCTCCAAAAACCGGACGGATTCTGCTGTTTAACGAACTTGATCTTCCAAATTAGACGAAAGATTTTTGTACCAAATTTCATCAAAACCGGACCATTATTCGCTGATCTATGCCGCGAACAGACAAATATATATATATATATATATATATATATATATATATATATATATATATATATATATATAATTTGGCCCGAACGATAAGAATGGTGGAAAATCGCCACTGTGATGAGAGTAACCGGAGGGAAACACAAACTAGAAGCAGAATTACCCTACCGTATGTCAGCGGGGTCAGCGAGAAGCTAGGCAGACTATTTAGGAAACAGGATATGGAGGTCGCCTACAAGCCGCTGAACAAAATCGGGGATTGGCTGAGCAAAAGCAAGGACAAGCAGCGGTTGCAAGACCAGGGTGTATATCTTCTACCATGTGACTGCGGGAAAGTGTATATAGGACAGACAGGGAAGAAGGTAGCCACTCGAATCGCGCAACACGCTGCAGACTACAGGCTGGGACGCACCAAAACTTCTGCGGTGGCAACACATGGAGAAGAGTGCCCCAGACAAGTCCTGTTTGATCAAGCCAAGACCCTGGCTAAGGAAGACACGCTGAACAGGAGACTCGTCAGAGAGGCGATTGAGATCCACAAAAATCCAGCCAACTTCAATAGAGAAGAAGGACTCATCCTCTCCAACACCTGGCGGGCCATCCTGAAGAAGACTGGAGACAATCCACTCATACAGGACCACCAGCGCCCCGAACGGACGACCGAGGAAGTTAACATAGACAGACGGAACCCGATTGGCCCAAAGCCTCCCCAGTTCATTGGCTCGCATAGTCTCCGACCAAGAAGGATAAGAAGGGCCCAAACCACTGACAAGCTCATTCCCTTACCAACCAGCAAGGATGAATGATTGCCTGAAGAAGCCGGAGAGGAATCCGGCGAAATATTGCGATGACAGGAGGAGCAAGACCGCTGGAGACAGATGCCGTATAAACAACATATATATATATATATATATATATATATATATATATATATATATATATATATATATATACACACACACACACACACATTTGAACCACCATCATTTTCGGTCTCTAGGGGTTCTGAAACGCAAAATTTTCTAGTTGGCACTTCCGGATTGCGTCATGAGATCAACCTTATAAGGGGGGTTCCTCCCTATGGAGGGAGGGAGGAACCGCGCTAAAACAGAAATTAATGCACAGAAAAAAGGTTTATCAGTAAGATAAATGACAGGTCTATAAATACAAATCAACTTATTATAAAAGAACAATTTGTTGCTAAAATATTTGAACAATTACGTTATTAATAAACAGGTAAAGTGAAAATTAGTGCATATCTAGAAATTAGTTCTAGAAAATCAATAGAATCATAAAACTCACTTTTAATGAGGTGTATACAAGTAAATAGGTACTAATAATATTAATTACTTTTTAACAGAGAAATAATGGGGTCTCCCGTGGTCTAGTGGCTAGCGCGCTAGATTCATAAGCAGAAGCTGGTGGGTTCGATCCCCACCGGCGACAGGAATTTTCTCATCCCATGGCTTGCTGAGAAAATTCCTGGCTGCACCCTGGATCTCGGCGCTAATGGCCAAGAATTATGTCGATGCGCTGTAAAAAAAAAAAAAAAAAAAAAAAAAAAAACAGAAATAAGGTACTACATACCAATGAAGGTGCCAGGTGCCGGGAGGCAGAGGAAGACCAAAGTTAACACTTAAGTAACCAAGAAAGTATATAAGAAAACTGGGATCTTCCGGGGTATATGTAACTGAACAAAACAGGTGGTGGGAGGAGGTCGCTAGGGATCAAAGGCCTGTTTATGACAGGAAATGAGAAAAAGGAAACCCTTCCTTAACGGTTAATGGAAGGATACCCAAGGGGCATGGGAAAATACTAGGTGGGGGGTCGGGAGAGTTTGTGAAAAATATTAGCGTAAATAGGAGAAATGCCTTGTTTGTCTGTTTTGTAATTTATATTGTTTTTATTTAGGTTAATGTGTACGCGTTCAGAGATCTGAAGTATTTTTTTGTTTCGTTCTGTAGAGAGAATTTTTGTGTCATCGAAGTTAAAAGTGTGTTTTTGAGTAATGGCGTAAAAAATTATACAAAAAAAATATATATATATTAATACACGACGAGATTCGATCCAACGATCTTGGGGTTATGAAGGTAGAACACTACCAACCGAGCTACTGAGGTGCTTTGATAAAGTTTCATCGGAACGTTTTAAAAACTTCAAGTAAAATTTCAACATTTATTTCCAGCTGAATGATTGAGAAGTGCGTTTTCTCGTTTGAACAAGACCTATTTCTAGTGAAGTACGACACATACAAAAATTCTCGTTTGAATTGGTGAGAGCATGTCCGAGCACTCCCCTTGTGAGTTGGCCTGTGGAACGTTGGGGGAGGAGAAAGGGAAGAGAGATTATGGAAGGAGGGTGTCAACGATATTAAATCAAACATTTTTATTGTTTAAATAACAACGACTATAATTACATTTCAGAAAGCTTGCAGCCAGATCAATGTACCTAATATTTATGTCTACTATTTCTCACTGTTTTTGATCCAAAAAGAAGAAAGTGGCGAATTAGTGAGTAAGTGGGCTTCAATATTTATTCCTTCTATTATGATTTTTAATCTTACCTTATTCCGCTTTCAGAAGCTAATGTTGATTTTGTTTTCCCACAGTTATTCGGAAACTTCAAGACTTTGAATCTCCATATTTAACCCAGAAAAATATCAAAGGAAATCATAAAATTATGCTTAGAAGAAGGTAAGATAATTCTAAGGCTCAGCTTACCCTTCTTTATTTTCAAATAAATTTAATATGACGAAAAGTGTTCACTTCTCTCATGCATGTTGGGTTCGATTTCAGGCTTCGATTCCATATACATTTACAGCTCTGCTATGTAATACGTAGACAAGAGCTATTGCTCAGTGTTCAGTGCTCTTATGATTCAAGAATGTTATCTTATGCCAGATGTGTGGAGATAACAGATGGAGGTTATCAGGCTTCCCACACCTATTAGCCCAATACATCTATAGCCTGTTCAGTTAGATTATATAGTTCAAATCTTGCATGCACGAAATTCTGTGGGATTAATTCCCAACGGGTCCGCCATTTGCATTACTATTTCAATGAACAACACGCTCCTTTAAACCCAATAAAAACTGATTATGTCTCGTTTAGGACTAGGGAAGGCTATGAGAGGCTAGATAAGGGAGATAGTGTTTAATGTTTGTCAATACTTAGCCAAAGCTAAGTCTGAAAACAATTTAGACTTTAATGTTGCCCGTTCAAATAGATGGTTAAGGGAGGGAAAAGGGCGTGGAAATTTAAAACTTTTTCAGCCTTAGCTGTGGCTAAGTATTGATAAACAAAATACTCAAAATGTTCCCTCATTTCTCAAAATGTTCCCTAGTCTTAAACGAGTCATAATCAGTTTTTATAGTGATTCAAGTAGCATGTTGTTCATTGAAATAGTAATGCAAATGGCGGAACAGAAGGGAGAGTGCAGGGAGAAATTCCCGCTGACATTCGCGCATGCCAAATTGTACTCCTGGATTTATCTGAACTGGCTATGGCTAGCCTTGTACAGAATGGCGGAGACCAAATGACCTAACAATGTGGTTTGGTCATGAAGATTAGATAGTTAGCCGTCGAAGTGATAAGTAAAGATGGAATGGTTGGGATTCGGCTAAAGAAACCTCAATACGATTTTTGTTAAAAAAAATCTATATTTAGGACGTTTCGGCTACTCATTGGTAGCCTTTGTAAGCTAAAATGACAAGAAAAACAGAAATTAATACAGAAAAAAGTTTATAATTGAGATAAGTAACAGAACTATTAATACAATTAACTTATTATAAAAGAACAAATTGGTCTTAAATTATTAGAATGATAATCAATAGAAACATAACAAAAAAAGAAGAAAAAAGGCTATTTTATTGAAATTTATATAAGTAAATAGGTGCTAATAATAATATGAATTAATTTTAACAAAGAAATAAGATACTACATACCAATGAAAATGCCATGAGGCAGAGGAAGACCAAAGTTGACAGTTAAGTAACCATTGTGGAAGTGTCTAAGAAAAAAGGAATCTACTAGGGTATATGAAACTGAAAACAAACCAGGTGGTGGGAGGGGGGTCGGTAGGGATCAAAGGCCTGTTTATGACAGGAAAGGAGAAAAAGGTGTTAATGGAAGGATACACAAGGGGCATGGGAAAATACTAGGTGGGAGGTCGGGAGAGTTTTTGAAAAATATTAGCGTACATAGGAGAAATGCCTTGTTTGTCAGTTTTGTAGTTTATATTGTTTGTGTTTAGGTTTATGTGTACACATTCAGAGATCTGTGGTTATTTATTCAGAAAATCTGTTTTGGGATGAGGGAAAAATCCTAAGTTGAAAAGTTATGTTACCATGCCCTGTTCATGTATTCAACCTTGTTTGCTAACAATGGTGAAATTTCTTTTATAATAATGAGCAAGCACGACCGTGTGTATCTTTACACGAACAAAAATGACCGGTTTTTAACACCCTATAACTGGTTCTACCTGTGACAGTATATTGAAATTTTAACCATACATATTTGATAAGTATATAAAACCTCTTGAAAGGTTTATACACCTTGGAACCATCTTGAAACTACAGAATTTAAAAAAATCAGCATTTTGACTCTCACTCACTCATTATCAAATTTATAAAATACTTCCTGACAAGCTAGAAACTTGAAATTCGGTAGGATGATAAACCTATAAAAGGAAAAAATCGAAAACCTCAAAAAAGTTATGTTTGACACCACCCCAGGGGAGGGGTGTTTGTTTTGTGCTTTTTATACCACCGGAAACCAATCAAGCAGGGTATAAAATAAATTGTCTCAGTAAGAACCAAATGACAGAAATTTTAACCTAAAACTAAAGGGAACCTAAAACTAAACGGAAAAATACAGAAAAGTTGAGTTGGGGCCTTTCCCCACACAAAAATGCCCTGATATTTACGGTACTAATTATTACCATGAAATTAAATTATAACCACACACTATCGTTAGGCTACCCAAGTGATCATGCAAGTTTCATCTTTTTATGCAAACGAGAATGAAACTAGAGTATGTTTAAAAACCTCTTAATTTTACACTGAACAACTAATTCGACCTACAAATTATAAGTTACTTCCTGATCCAGACAAGCTAGAAACTTGAAATTTTGGAGGATGATAGAACTTAAAGTCAAAATAAAAATAAAATCCGGAAATACAAAAAAGTTTAATTTGGGCCAGGTTTTTTTTTTATTATTTTTTTTTTTTAAAGCAATAAAAAGTATTGATATCCCCCAAAAAAGCTAACATTAATTCAAGAGGCCAAGTTCCTCCCAAAAACAGTTTGCCTATGAAAGTCATGATATAGTATTGGGGCAAGTTGTAGTTTTAGTTTTTGTTAAATGATGGGCGCTATAACAATTTATTATAAAATTTCTGTCATTTAAAGATTCAGACCCTTAGGGTAACGATTACGGGTCGCTGTTTGTAACTTTCCTTAAATTACAACTTTTATTCATTTCTCCCGAATCCGCAATATGAAAAAACTCCTTGCTTCCTGTATTATTACATAGGCTGTCAATTTTTTATTCTACACAGACTATCAAATCAATCCTAAAAAAGACTGTGGCAATCAATGGTATAATAAGCATGATTAAACACATTGTTAAACATTAAATACGCCGTTAAACACCCCAATCAAAAAAATAAGCATGATTATATATTGATTGCCATAGTACTTTAAAAAAATCATTTCTTTGGTTAAAATAGTATAATATTTGGTTTAAATTGAATTGATGATTTATGATATTCAATTTATGATGTATTGACAATTTTAATAAACATTATGACACTTTATTTATTATTTATTTAAATTTATAACTTTTATTACATATGTTGAAATAATCTTTGTTTTACTCACCTTTTGCAGCTATTGGGATATTGAGTATGACTTTGAGTTGATGCATGATCCATCATCGCTCAATTTGCTTTATGTTCAAACAATATCCGATATAGAAAAAGGTTGGATTCTATGCAACAGAGGTGTAAGGGAGCAGTTGACGACTTTGCAAGCAAGGGGAGCTAAAAGAGAAGTAATTTTATTTCCTATTTTCTCTCTCACCTTATATTTTTTAAAAATTGAAATGGGTTTAAGCCTCTTTTTGTTTTGTTTTCACCTGTATAATCCTTTTCTATAGGGACAATGTTGCAAATATGATAGAAAGTGTGTCCATACTTTGTTGTGTTATGAAGTGAAGATACCAAGCATGACAAGTCTACCAAAAAATATAGTAATCCAGAAGTATTTTAGAGAGACCAGAAGTACTCTGCGTCTCTCTAGATCCACCCAGAAGTGATTCAGGGATGAATTGATTGCCCCTAGATTAATTATGAGAGACCGGAAGTAAGCAGGAAGTGAACCTAAAGTACTCCTGAGTCAACTAGCTCCCTCCACCCAGAAGTAATCCAAGTATGCATTTAATACCCAAAAATGATAATAGTAACCAGAAGTTGCCCAGATCCATCTCTGGAATTGGCCTCTGGAAATTAGTGTTCCAAAAGTACTTATTAGACACCAGAAGGGACCTAGTTTGATCCAAGTAAGAATAGAGTGTCACAGAAGTGATGGCAGGACACAGGAAGTGAACTAGATGTACCCCAGATTAAGAAAAGGATAGAGTTTTCCAGTGAAGAGAAGTGATCTAGGTCAAACCAGTGTGTCTGCCCCAGTGTGGATCAGGAGTGGCATAAGGACTGGGCGTGAGCCAGAATGACCTTGGTGTGATTGGAAGTGATCTAGTGTCTGCCCCAGTGTGATCAGGAGTGGCATAAGGACTGGAAGTGAGCAAGAGTGACCCTGGTGTGATTGGAAGTGATCTAGGTCGAATCAGTGTGTCTGCTCCAGTGTGGATCAGGAGTAGCATAAGGACCGGAAGTGAGCCAGAGTGACCCTGGTGTGATTGGAAGTGATCTGGGTTAAACCGGAGTGTCCTAGTGTGGATCAGGAGTGGCATAAGGACTGTAAGTGAGCTGGGTGTGATCGGAACTTAACTAGATTGAAGCGGAAGTGGACCAGGAGTGGACAAGAATGCCTCTGGAAGTTGCCGATGGCTGACCGGAAGAGGACCTGTGCAGACTGAAAGTGGGCCAGAGTAGACCATAAGTGTTTTTAAGTGTACAGGAAATAGCCAGAGGTGACAGGAAGTGGTCAAAGTGGACTAGAAATGGACTGATAGTGGACTTGAGGTGGACCTGAAATGAACTTTGGAGTAACATTTTTGTTAAAATTCAGCCTAATGTTTTTAAATTAAAATACATTATAAAAATGAATTGGTTAATTGTTTTATGAAACAATTTAAAAAAAAAAAAACAATTAAATGGTTAGTTGAGATTAAATTAATCACGATTAAATCAGTTGCAACTAAGATGTTTATTAATTGCAAATAGTAATTAAAGGAATTAATCACAATTAAAGTTAATTGTATCTGGTGATTAAAAAATCAATTGTGATGAGATCAATAATTATTGATTTAATCTCAATAAAAAAGTTAATTGTTTGCTCTGACGATTGAAAAATTAATGGATTAATGCCCAACAGTGCAAATGGTGAACCTTACTCAATCCATTGGAAGCTAACTACCCTTCACATTTAAAAGAGACTATTCATCAAATATCATTTATGCAGTATGTAGTATGCTCTACGTGTTTCGTGTCCATGTCATATCTCTTCAGGAGCACTTTAATTAGGAAACTACAGGTTCAACTTAAGCGTATATACTCCAGCAAAAGCTAAGTCTAAATTAATTCATGAAACTTTAGAATTTAGTGTTGTAAGTGTGTTCTTGTTGATGCATCATATGACAGTTTAATACATTTGTTTTACCATTGATTTTATATCTGTTCTCTTTTATCAGATATTCATTCTAATTTCTATAGCAGCATTATCACATCAAATTAGTATACCTTTCATTAATTTGTCTTATGTTTTTTATGACTTTACAGTATGTCGAGCTAGCAAGGACTTTGAAGTACTACGCCTATATTCAGTTCAAGCCCTGTGTATGCGATTATCCTGTTCCTGGATCGAAGGTTATTATCAGTGCTGGTGATAAGGAGCTGAATCTTAGGGTCGAGATACCAGGAGGCTTTATCAAGGAAGGCTCTTTCAAGGTTACCAGGATGCGATGCTGGAGAATAACAACACACAATGTAATTAATAATTCAATTTTCATATTTTTTGTTGATATGAAACTTGTAAAGCAGTATTATACTAGACAGGAAGTTAGGGGAAGTGGAATCCCTTATTTGAGGTTACCTTATGTTTCTATTCTTGTCATATTGTTGAACGTTTTAGCACGGTTCCTCCCTCCTTCCATAGGGAGGAAACCCGCTTATGAGGTTGATCTCATGACGCAATCTGGAACTGGCGACTAGAAAACTTCACATTTCAGAACCCATAGATCTAAAAAATAACAGTGGTTCACATTTGTGTGGTGGTTGAAAGTCACGCGAAACAAATCCTATCGCTTACATTCTATATGCTTGTAGGTATTCGTTTTATAGGTTTCTTAATGTACAAAAATGAATGAAACCAGTTTCAAAGCGACATCTGTGTGTTATATTTGTATAAAGTTTCTGTCAGACACTTCATGCACACCAGGGAATTAAACCATTTTAAAATTTAACCATTTAAAATTTAATTAAACCATTTTAAAATCTTATTTTGTGCTTCTCATTAACTTAATTAATATTATTTTTCAGAATATAATAGATAATGGAGAAGAAACTGTGATAAGGAAAGACCCTGAAATGGATTTGTCTTTCGAATACTTGATGACAAAAGACAAACTCCAATGGATTACCATCACAAGCGAGCAAGCTATTCTCATGTCTGTCTGTCTTCAGTCCATTGTCGATGAACTCATGCTCAAAAAGTCCGGAGCCAAAATGAGAGTGGTGAGCTTCAGTTACTACTTTTGATTGATATTGATATTCTTAGTTTTAACAAATGTCCTGAAAGAAATTATCCAGGTAACAATTTGGTATGAGATGGCTATATTTTCAGGAGTCTTTCCGAATGGATACCGATAACACAGGTCCACAAAAAAAAAAGAAGTGGTTTGTGCAGGGTATCGGACACATTTTTTCTGACGTATTTTTTACCGCTGAACACGAATCTGAAGTCATAATTGGGGGTTAATCAGCAAAAAACGGAGAAAAATGAAAAAAATCGATAAAAATTGAAACCTTATTGTCTTATTTGGTTGATGATTACATTATTATTGTTTCTGTCGTTTCCTGACTCTTTTCTCCTCAAATGACCTGTGTAATGGATTCTGCTTCGTTTTTTTCCTAGCTGTTGAGTTTCCCTTTGTAGCATCCAGCAGTAATCTGCAAAAATTCACTCCCTACTGTTCCTGAAATCGTCCTTCAAATTCTTTGAGATCTTGATGAAATCTCTCTCCTTGGTCTTTACTAAAGTCTCCGTTATTTTCTGGAAACTGGTCGAGATGCGAATCAAGAAAGTGAAGTTTCAAATTCATTAGGCAACCTGAACGCTGAAAGTTTGTGATCATATTGGCCACAATATTTTTGTAATCAGCGTCTCTGGTGTTGCCTGAAAATTTGGTACACACTTCCTTGAAACTCAGCACGATGCCTTTTCTTGGTCATCCATAACTGAAACAAACGTTTCATCTTTGAATAATGTCCGGATTTCCGGTCCATCGAAGATACCTTCCTTCAATTTCGCATCTGTTTTGTGCTTAAATATTTTCTGCAGGTGTGTGAAGCACTCTCCATCTTTATCAAGAGCTTTCACAAACTGTTTAATTAATCCAAGCTTAATATGAAGCGGAGGAATCAGGATTTTGGCTGGATCAACAAGTGTTTTTTTTTATTATGTGATCCAACCTTAAATGAAACTCTTGAAGGCCATACCTTTTTGACGTAGTGATTTTTGGGATCTCTACTGTCAAACATACACAAATAGTATGGATACTTTGTAAATCCAGATTGTTCACCGCCAGTACCAGTCTCTTCGTTAATGAGAGCTACGTTCTCAGGATCGACGTCAACTTCCATTGTGTCGAATCCACTGGTCAGGCTGTCTTGTGACGTATAATCTTCTGAACCTTCTATAAAGTTTGTGACAGGTTGTTGCTCACTTGATTCAGAAGAGTATGAAATTTTGTCCTTATGAATTCGGCTCGCAGTCTCCAAATTTATTGTGCAAATGTAGCAATCATTTGCACTAAGAGACTTCTTCCATATGGCTGGTGTTTTGAATTTGAGTTTCTCCTTGTTTTGGTGCTTTCCAAATCAATAAACCATATTGTAGCATGATCCACAAACAAAATTGGGTATACAATTTTTTGAATCAAGACAAACTTTCCTATCGAAACACTCTTCATACAAAGACACAAGTCGATCTGTGAGTTTCTTGGTATTTCTTATCCCGATGTATTTTGCACAAACGTAGCAAAAGTGATTGGGATTTTTAGAACATTCGTGATTGTCACGAGAACTAGAAGTTCCGGCAAAATTTTGAGTACTGGAAGAAGCATTACAATCCATAAAAATAAATAAACCCCACACGCTAGAATACCTGGCCCGATCGCAGGTGAGTCAGCCGCTCTAGGGGTGATAACCCTCATACCTCCCCAGGCCTAAGTATGAGGGCTTTCCGACTTTTACGAGGACAATGTCAACTCGTGGTCGGACACACTACAGCATCATTCTCATATTCTAGCGCTTCCCTTCAAAACAGAGCGCCTTCGCTGGCTTCGATGCCACGAAATATTGACTAGCGAATCATTCTACACATCCCTTTGAAGGGCAGTTGTCATCGTAGCCAAAACACTCCGTAGTAGAAGGATTTTGCCGGTAAATGTACCGATTTAATGTCCTGATGGTTTATTTTTTATCGAAGACAAAATATCTCCTATAAAAAACATAAATAAAATGCAATAAGCAACAAACAAATAATATTTGCAAATCACGGGAGTGGGCAGTACCTGCAGAAACAAGCAGAAATTGCAAATTGATTATTACATAGTTAAAAAACCATTAAATCTTTATTTTTTTCATTTTTCTCTGTTTTTTGCTGATTAACCCCCAATTATTACCAGATTCGTGTTCAGCGGTAAAAAATACATCAGAAAAAATGTGTCCGATACCCTGCACAAACCACTTTTTTTCTTCTTTTTTTTTTTGTGGACCTGTGTAATTGTTCATAACGCAAACACACAAAAAAAGTGCTAATTTCCAAAGACGCCATCAATATATTCTTATGTATTTCAACACGCTGAATCCAAATTCGGAGTCCGTTTCACCCTCACACATCAGGTTTAAGAGCATTTGAAGGTTAAATTTTGTATGAAGTCATTAAAGAAGAAATAACTAGAGCTTCCATGGTTTTGAGGGTCGCTGAATTCGAATCCGAGGTCTGTTTCACCCCATTGGTGTAAAATCAAGGTCATTTCAAGGACAAATATGTTTATTTTGCAAACAATAAATCTACAGACAAAGTTCTTTTTTTGCAAAATAGACATATTTGTCCTTGAAATGATCTTGATTTTCCGCTGATGGGGAAAACAGACCTCGGATTTGAATTCAGCGTCCCTCAAAACCATGGAAGCTCTAGTTATTTCTTCTTTAACGACTTCATATGAAATTTGACCTTCAAATGCTCTTAAACCTGACGTGATGGGGTGAAACGGACTCCAGATTCGGATTCAGCGTGTCAAAATACATAAGAATGTATGTATGCTGTCTTTGGAAATCACCGCTGATTTTTGTGTGTGCCTGTGTAATTAATAGTCATATTTATTGTAACTGAAGTCAAGAAATAGTACTACAAAGGAGCAGATAATAATGATATTTTTAATCTTTAATAATAACTAAAATACTAATACTACATTGCAATGAATGTTGGGGGTGGAGAAAGACCAAAGCTAGCAGTTAACCTTTAGGTTACGTAATACTTTTAGGGCTAGATGGTAAGGTGGTGCGGGATAGCCTAGCATCTGGAGTCCCCCGTTTCCTGAATACTTTCATCACACGATGTGGGGTATTTTCCCTGAAATGCTAGCCAAAAGTCCATTTTGTAAAAGTTATCTGAAGCGGAAAGGAATTACTGCTAAAAATAGTTAAATAGTTTGTGTACAACATTTTAGGCTATTCCCTCTCCTAGCATTGCCTGTAGCCTGGCGTACCAAAACGAAGTCTTCAGTTTTTAATAGGACGCTCACTTGTTAACTCTCCTCCGTATAATTTATCTGTTTAAAAAAATAATTTTTCTTGAGTTTGGAATTTTATTGCAATTTTAGTTATCCATCACTCTGAAGCAGGCAAGCGAGAGCATATTTATTGCTTTTTAGCAATAATTAGGCCATTTGTTAATTATTTTGACCACATAAGAAAATATAAAATCTTTTGGCCTTTTTAACGTCAAATTTGACATAACTCAAAGGTTTTTGTTATATTTCTAACCAGTTGTTTTTATATCAATATTAAAAGGAAGTATTCAGCTTTAAGAATATATAATTAGAAATCGCAGATGAGTGAGTACATGCCAGTTAATGTCATAGTTCATGAATGCACTTCATGTGTTTGTTGTTTTCCGGAGACAAAATGTATTTGACATTATGTGTAAAAAAAAAAAGAAACTTAATTATAAAGAACAAATAGATGTGCTAATGGCCTCAGCAACTGCTGCACAAAAATTAATTAAAAAAAAAAATAAACTAGAATTTGCCCAGAATTCTTTGTTAAAATATGGCGATTATTCAGAAAAACAAATAAATCAAACACATGTTTTCTCATTTCAAATCACAGTTTAAATAAAAATGGATGGCAGCACATAAGAAAGAAGATATTTTTGTGCCAAGAAAATGAAGTGTGGCTTCAGGGTACATTATTGTTACCAAGGGCAAATATGAGACATGGGTGACCATTTTATAGATTCGAAGAATCCAGTGAGTGGAGTCGAAGACAGTAAAAGTGAAATGTAACATACTACTACTGGCTCAATGGAATTGCTGTCTACACAAATGCAATTCTGAAGGTAATCCTCAAGCCGGTGATATATTGAAGGATATAACTAGCTCCCATCCCGTCCAAATAGATACGAGGATGCTTATTCAAAATTGACATTACTTTCTGAGTGATTTCAAGGAATTAGTGTATATGTAGGTGTGTGAGTGTTTGTGAGTGCGTGCCCATGGGTGGGTGAGCGTCTGTAGTTGTGTCTGCATGTGTGTGTGTCTCATCTGTTAACATTGATAGTAAATTTATAAAAATATACGTATTATACCTAACAATTATTAATTATTTAAACCAACAAAATCCTTATTATTATTACCTTAAAACCCATTACTGAAATCATATATTACCCATTTTTAGCACTTTCCTCCGAAGGAAAGTAGCTATTGAGGTTGGACGGAATTTTTGAAAAATTTCTTCAAATCTTTATCGATCCTACCTAGTAGACACCGTAAATGACCCCCGTTAAAATTTATATATATCTATATATATATGTGTGTGTCTGTTAACACAATAGCGGCCAGAGTTTTTGTTTTTTCGTCACGAAACTTGGTATATACCAGTCAATTAGCAAACGATTGAACGAGTTCGTTAACCACCAAAGTCGGTCCACCGGAAGGGGGGTTTTACCCTGAACCCAAAACACTAATTTGACCATGTCAGTCGTAATATTTGTTATATTTCAACGAAACTTGGTACTCGTAGTGGTAATATAGAGAGAAATGTGAGATATAAAAATGAACTAAATCAGTTCATTAGGAGGGGGGGTTTACTCCGGACCCACAATACCAATTCGCCACTACCAGCCGTGATTTTTGGTATATTTCGACGAAACTTGGTATTCGTATTGGTAATTCACAGGTAAATATGTGTTGTAAAAATAAACTAAATCGGTTCAGTCGGAGGGGGGTTTACTCCGGACCCACAATACCAATTCGCCACTACCAGCCGTGATTTTTGGTATATTTCGACGAAACTCGGTATTCGTAGTGGTAATCTACAGGTAAATATGTGTTTTAAAAATAAACGAAATCGGTTCATTAGGAGGGGGGTTTACTCCGGACCCAAATTACTAATATACTCATACCGGTCGTAATTTCTGCTGTATTGTAACGAAACGCGGTATAAGTCGTGGGCAACTCATGAGAAAGAAGTGTTGTAAAAATGAGCTGAATCGGTCAATCGGAAAGGGGGGGGGTTTACTTTGTAATATATTTCAATAGAAAAGCCCGCCAGACGTAGGTTCACAAAGCCGCCGCAAGGAGCGCTTTCCACTAGAGGGACCTGTATCCTGTTCCTGCGTTAGATCAAAATACGATAATATGAGATTTTTTGTATTTATTATGTAGGTACCATGTGTAACATAACTCTGGAAGCAAATTAATAATTGAACAGTTTCTCATTACAAAATTAAAAGAGAACTATTCATGTTTTTATTTTATTTATATAGGATATTTTAAGCAAATTGTTCTGGAAAGCAGTCTACACTACCCAAATTCTGAGGAAAGTGCTTAGTTATGCAGCTCCTGCGTGACGGACTTTTCTGAGTATAATATCAAAGAAAATTAATTAAGCATCAGAAATAGTTTTGGTCAGGAATATCAATCCTGTACCCCACTGTGCGATGTTTTGTCGGAAGATAATTCTCTTGTACTTTGCATTCCACTAGTTCCAGGTGTTTCTCCAATAGAACCATTTTGGGATATATCATCAGAACCCTCATTGTCATTGGAAGAAAACTCCGCTTCACTTTCGCTCACACCCATCAAAAGTTCTAACAATTCTTGTCCAGAATAATATATAATAAAATATGTGTAAATAGAAGTATTTACATGCACAATTGTTCAGTTGAAAAGCACAAAATATACTGGAGAAATATGTTGGGTAAATTCCAGGTAAAGAGAAATATTGGTTTTCAGCAGTAAAAAAAGGGATGGAGCATTTATAAGTATATGTATGTCCGTATAAGTGATTTGTATTTGTAAATCTACAATATTTCTTAATTGGCTTAATTATTCTGTTTATTAATTCTGCATTGATGTTGAAGGCTCCAAAGAGTAGCTGAAACAATACAGCCAAATCCCGCCGAGTTCTTAATACAGATTTTAACAAAAATTGTATTGATGTTTTCCTAGCCGAATCCCAACTATTCCCAGACTACTCAAGTATTTTTTTATTTTCTTTGTTTTTTAAATAATAATACGTGACATAAAATATCTATCGTTTAATTTCCACCAAATTCCTTTTTATGAAGGTAGGATCAACAGATATTTCTATATTTGTCAAATTAATTGTATAACAAATCGCTTATCCATATTCACTTATATTTTACTTGATGGTAATAATTTGAGATCTATAATGTATTTTCTTCCAGCCTCAGGACTATGTCAGTGAACCATTCTCCTATATGAGAAGAGATGGAAGCAGCCTCTTGATAAATATGAGCCAATCGACTTCCTCTGAAACGCTCTCGAGTACTTCAGTGAGTAAAAAACTAGTCTTTTATATTATTAGTATGTCGTTGATTTCAGGATCTTTAATGTGCATGCCCCACACAAATAATTATAAAAAAAAAAAAAAAAAAAAAAATCAGTCCCATAACAGGCCACTAAGGGCCCAGAGGGGCAAATACTGTAGAGGTATCTGATTCTCGACCATACGGCACACTAGGGTGGTCAGTCATATTACTAGTATGGTCAGTACTATGCACCAGCCACCTGATTTTTCCCTTTGCTGATACTCATTAATTAAAGGCTAGGTGAGCCCAGGGAGGATCTGGGACCCCAAATCCAACCCTCAAGCTATGACACTAGAAGAAAAAATCTTTAGTGCATGCTCAGGTTTTAAACCTGGGTCCTCCAGTTCATTAGTCAAGTGCTCTACCACTGTGCTAACCTCGCCCCATTAATTGTAAATAAAGGAGATGTAATTGGATAAAAAGTCCGAATCGCAAGAACTGCATCATCTTAGCGCAGTTCCGTTCTTATCCCTAATGTCATTTGGAAAGGTTGAAATAGAAAGAGTTATAATTTTGGTTAGATCTTTCATGAAATAATTTATGACCTCAAATAGGTCACGGTAGTAAGGGTCCGCCCCGACCCCCCCCCCTCTACCTGATAGAAAAATGACTCCCTGGACTTGTCAAGGTTCGCTCTAAAAACACACTGCTTACTGTTTCTTATTTTCTTTTACCATAATACTAATTTTACAGATAAATTTAATTAAAAAAAATCAATTAAAAAGTGATTTAAAAAAAAAGACAAAAAAAACGTTCAAAACAAACACATTTGAAGTTTTAACACATTAAATGCCATGGGGGTCACCCGTGACCGGCAGTGATATATTTCATTAAGCCATGGGGGTCACCCGTGACCGGCAGAACGGCCCTTTCTTAACCCAACTACACATCATTGCTGGGCACAAATACTTTGTATTGTACTGCTGAGCGGTGACCGGCACAGCCCAACTGAACTGCCAAGTACGTTGGTTTCCGGAAATTTCAACTCTATGACTTTTGGGTAGCTTATAATGCATAAGATAGAAAAAAAAAATAAAGATAAGAAAAAAAAGAACGTATGAAATTACATTATAATTTTAAACGTGCATGGTGAGTAAAAAAACGGAATAATTGAAATATAAAACCATTCAGAGATGAAGTTCTCTATTGAAACATGTCAAAGATAGTGTGGCTGACGTTTATATTCAGGACAAAATGTTGACACTTAACATTCTATTTTTGATAATTATCTATTTCCATTTTGAGTTTGTGGGGAGTCTTGTTTGTTTCATATAGTTTTGGCATTTTATAGGTTTAATGTCTATAGACTTTGGGTTTTATTTTTGCGATCTTGTGGAAGATACTTTTACAAAAATTGAGTTTGATGATGATGATTGTTTAGTAGATACGTTAGAACAGATAGAATTAGAATGGAGACATAAACAAAGTTTATCGTGGAAAAGAAAACATACACGGTTTCTAGATAGCGCTGAGCCTATCGAATGGCATTTCCCTCCGCTTTGCATAGATTGGGTTCCTCTGAAGGACCTTATTTGTTGCTATTTTACCAGTTGATGCCTACGTGTAAATAATCTCTCTTTGACCCTATAGTCAGCTATGTCTTTGCAAAGATCAACTGATTTCAATACCATGATTCTACCTAACTCACACATAAAACCCATGGCATCAAGTATTTCACCAGGCTTCAAATTCCAACCTTGAGATGAAGGGTTCAACAAGTCTCCAGCAAGATATACTTTTCCAACACTAAACTGATTGCGTTTCTCCCATTTAGTTAGCACAAGTTTTCCCTCAGTTTTTTTAAGAGAAGATTCTGGGATTCTGTGTGGACCAAAGGGTCATTTAACTGAATGGTAGTGATAAGTTCAAAAATTGGATCAAGGATGTTAAATAGTTTCCTGACTCGTATCCAAAACACTCTGTTATCAAGAAGCTACCTTTTCATTTCTGGTGAATTTCCGCTTACTGTAATGTTGTTATTACTGTATGAGCATAATTTCAAATAATATTAAACAGGATCGCAAACCACTTGGTTTTGAACTACAGTAGAACTTGGATAATTCAAACCCCTAGGGGCCGATAAAAAAGTTCGAATTATCCAAAATTCGAATTAAAAAAGTTTTTGAAAATAAAGAGCTAAAAAATCGAACTTCATATTTTCACATTTTTTTATTTTTAAAGGCAATTCAACCACACAGGTCACATTTCATGAATTGATGATTACGTACATAAGTAATAAATAATTTATCAAAAAATTAAAAATAAAAGTCTATTGTTTTGAAAAAAAAAGTCCTTTTCTTGGTCAAGAATTTTTTCTTTATTTATCAGGTATGTTTGTAAAGTGTTTGGAGGAATTCCAAAGTCCTTGGCAATTTCAGATTTTTTCTTTATTCCTTTTTCAACTTCTTTAATAGCAGCTATTTTTTTAGGCAATCTTAATGTTTTATAACTTCTAGGTTTCGATATCTTAAATCAACAACTCACTGAAGTGCACTGTACACCAGAAATTCAAGACACAAACAATACAACAGATCTAGGCACTGACTGACTTATAACTGAATAAGAAATGAAGATGGGAGGGATGGTGAGAGGGAATTCTAGGATAAAACGACAGGATGTAACTACAACCCCTGGAAGGGAGGAAGTGCGACCCACCTCTTTGCAGAACTCCTAGAGCCCAAGAACTAGACTATGAGACCGCCGCGCTTCTTGTCCCGGAACCCCTACATCCATATCTTAATATCCTTCTTACCTGAGGGCAGAATATTTAACATCGACTGCCTCTCTGTCTACTTCCCATTGGAGGCACAGATTCGTAAAAAAATCGAATTATCCAAAATTGTATTCGAATTAACCACAATTTTTTTTACATTGTTTACGCCCTAAATTCTAGAGACCGAGAGAAAGAAATATTCGAATTAAAGACGAATTTGAATTATCGAAGTTCGAATTAACTATGTTCCACTGTATTATAATAAACATTAAAAGTCTGTTTTTGACACCTGATTAGTGTTTCTTTTTTTCTAAAAGGTATAATTTTTTTAATTTAAATAAGTCCTTAATAATTGAATAGGCTTCAGTTTAAAAAACTTTTTTTAAATTAATTAACCTTGTCCAATGTAAAAGTAATCATGAAAAATCATAGGTTAATTAAGTTGTAAATTCCCATAAATACCCGGACTGACTTTTAACTTTCTTTAAAATATTAACCCTATTGACCCTGGTGGCCATGAGAGTTATGGCGTGAGCACTTAACACTCTGTGCCAAAGGTCGTGGGTTCGATTCCCACCAGGGGTGGTAGCTTTTCTTTTGAAAAAAGAAAAGGCATCACCCCTATCCTGGATAGAAAAGGGTGGTAACCTATAGATAACCTGTCCTAAAATTCGTAGTTAACCCTTTCGTTGCTCTGAACGAGTTAACTCGTGTACAAAAAGCAGTGCCCCAGACGCTCCACACGAGTTAACTCGTGTTCCACTGTCCGTGCCCCTCACGCTCCACACGAGTTAACTCGTGGCCGGTATTACCCCGTCTGTCGCTTCTCCGGCCCAGTTCTATTAACTCGCATAAAATCAGTAGGACCTTGCTATATTAAGGATGGTTCGTAGCTTCATTAAATCCATGGAATATTATAATTTTTAATTAAATAATGTGTTTATACTATAACCATACTATGTAAGATATTATAATATCTTATCTTTGAGACATCTAAAGAAGCCACAATGAAATGATGCATTCAATGTAATTTTCTGAGCATTTCTAGGATCTGTTATGACTAATAATTTTTCTCTAAAGTAACAGAGACTTTATATCTCAATCATCCTATAATTGCTAGTGATTTTATTATTTATGGATAGAGCTTCATCCGGTTCTTCACAAACTTTTCGATTTTATCAAATCTTCTTCGTATAATAATTGAAATTTTTCATTGTGCAAGTCTATTAGTATCTATATAAAAATGTAAAGTCCTACAATCGTCATTGTTATGTGTAATTGTTGAAGCTGGCGCACCTCGCCGCCTATTTGCAGGGTCTTACTCAGATTTGTCTCTCCAGCCGTATTTTTTTTTTTTTTTTTTTTTTTTTTTTTTTTTACGGCGCATCTACATCTAGGTCATTAGCGCCGACATCCAGGGTGCAGCGAGGAATTTTACCAGCGAGCCGTGGGATGATAAAATTCCTGCCGGAGGTTGGGAATCGAACCCACCATCTCCCGCTTATGAATCCAAGGCGCTAGCCATTAGACCACGGGAGACCCCGTCCAGCCGTATTGTTGCTGTTTATATTTTTCAGTCACAATCTGGATCTTGTATAGTACGGTTGGTATAGATAGCCTCCTTCGATATGAGTGACGATGCACCTCGTTTTCTGAGAGAGAGGAAAGAGTCGAACGGTAGAGAGGTCGAGATAAGGAGAGATTGGCGAGCGTGCGGGGGGAGTTAGACGGAAAAGCATCGAGCATACCGGGCGCTGCTAGTCGTTTCATTCGTCAGCAACAAAAGGGTTAATAATAAACGGACATTAAAATTTAAATTAAATTAATTAAAATATTACTGGGTAAATATTAATGTTTATTTAGTTTTTATGATCAAATGGGTGAGTTTCAGTCCTTGTTTCTATCAAAAAATATTCAAAGAAGTTCTATGAAGCTCAAAAACTGAAAATTCCCACTTTTTGGGTATTTACCTTACCTGTGGGTAAATACCCAATTTATATTTACCTACCCACTGGGTTTTTACCCACCCCACATCACTGCATAGAGGTCATGTTCCGTATATATTATACTAACACCAATTTATCTTACTTGATTTTATTTTAAGAAAAAATAATATTTGTAAGAAATTAAAACAAAATTTAAAAAAAAGTTTTTGAGCCTATCATTGACTGGTCCGAAGCCCATAATGAGGAAATGGTAATTTACAACATTTTATAGGAAGAAATAACAAAAGCGTATATTCTCAACTATTTTAATGCCATCCTGTGGAACCAGGAGGGTGAAATGGGCTCCAATCCACTGGCATCTAAGTTCTTGCATGTTGCCCTCTCGTAAGGACTAATAAGGTTTGAAGCTGCACAAGTATGCAGCATGACTTTGAATATTTTTAATAAAACTACCATGTTAATTATTGTGTGCATGCTGTTTACAGAACGGCACAAGCAGATCTCCTACCCGACCGGAGCCTACTATCTCGATGAGAAGGCTTTCAGAGAAGCTGAGCAGCCTATCGATGAAGCCAAGCAAGAACCAACCTTTGGTAGAAAACGATGCATTTGAGGGAATCGGTGATGAGGATTTATAGTATTCCCTCTCAAACCATGACAGAGATTCGTATGGAAAGATGGTTCAGATATTTGGTGCTATGTGAAAACTCTAATCTATACCAGAGAGATATATTATAAATGTATATACTATTGAGAGTTTGGAGCAGGCAAAGTCCTTATTATAATGTTAAAACTTTCAAACCTTACTAGAAATCTATTTCTCATCAAGGGGTATTTATATATTTTCTAACAGCCTTAAAAAAAGACAAATGGAATTAAAATAAGCAAATATGTCTCTGTCTCATTAGTTTAAAGATAAATTTACCTTTGTACCTGGATATTTTGTAATATTGATGTGATTGTAAATGTTAGTGTTTAAATGTCCATTAGAGATGTGAACAATACTCAAGAAGATAACAATCTAGTGACCTTCTCATTTCAGAATAATATATTCTTAATCAGTTCAGCTTTAATAATATTCGTTTTATGAGTCTTGTGTACTGCGAAATTGTATTTTTTTTTTAAGTTAAAAAATGGCAGGACAAAAGTTAATAAAAATTACCTGGACTATCACCATTCTGGAAAAACAGTGACATAAATGCAAAAACTTGGGAGAGTAAAAAAAGATTTGCAGTTGTCTAAAACGTGCAATTGAAAAGGTTATAATTGAGAGAAAATAATGGTATCAAGAGTATGTTGGATATATACTTTACTTTCATTTACCACGGATTAGGATCTGCCTAATTTGCTTCATTCCATTGAATGAAGGTAACAACAGTTTATATTTTGATCTTGGCACAACTACCCTCTGGTGGCCCTGTGTGGAACTACATTTACGTCCAAGTTCCCCTGTTTATGGGATGCGTTTCTGATATCATCTATAGACTTATCTGCATTTGAGGCATTTTTGCAGTTACGTCATTGTTCTTCCGGAACAGCGATATGTGCTATAAAATTTATTGATGCTACATTTACATTTGAACTTGTGAATATCATTTTTTTTATATCCATAAAATAAAATCTAGCAGCACATGTGAATCATGTAAACCTGCCTACAATCATGTTTCCACCCTGGAAGGTTATGCTCATGGGCTGTTAGATTTTATTAGGTTGCCGTGGCAGCTTTCTTCTGTATTATGAGTGGTTATAGCCAACTCTTTCTTTCTACTAGTGTTCTAGCTATGTCCATATACCTAAAGCTAAAGATAGATGGTTAGAGGTCTCCGCCACTCTCAGAACGTATGATTCTTATATTCAAAGTTTTCAGCCTTGACTATTAATATGTTTAATTGTCTTTTTTGTATTTTTTTCTCTTCAGTACATTTCTATTCACATTGTATAGAATACATTTATACAGATTTTATTCCATGCTTATACAATATTTCACATTGTATTTTAGTTGTCCTCCTCAGGTTATTAGTAACAGAGAAATATTATGCTAAATCGGACTCAATAAGAATACATTGATATGAGATCATTGCCCATTGAGAATGCGAAGGTAGATGTAGTCAGGGTTTGGTCTTGGTATCTTAATGAAACTGCAGTTTTTGAAAATGCGTTAATAAGAATGCTTTTGAAATTATTATTAATGTATTTTGAAATATCATCTGATGTTCAGCTTCTTCCTCCAGTGCTACTTCCAAATGAAGCACAAATTTTTCCCCAGGATCCCATCTTAGCTCTAGGGGCCTTCTGACTGAGCCACCAGTCGGGCAAGTCACTAGTTTTCTTTTCCACTGTTTTATTCTGGTCTCGTACTTGGGTAACGGTCTTCACCTGTGCTTAGCTTTACTGGTAAAGAATAACCAGGGAATATGGTGCTTCTTCAATGGTATTAATTGAGTCATTGGTTTTTTATTTGACCTCTATGAAATGAAAAATAACCATAAACCAAAATCCTTGAACTACTAAATGCTTTATTTAATCTCTTCAATGATTTGGCGTAAAACATTCTGTTTGCAACACAAAAATTTCAAACAAACTATGTTCTACTCAGATCACCTTCTAAGGTCAACTGATATTGTTGTCTTTAAATAGAACACATTCAAAATTATATTTGTTATTAAGACAGTTGTTTGCATCATGAAAAAAGTCTGTTTACCAATTTCTTTATGATTTCTTACTTTGAAATTTGATTATTGAATTTTTAATGAGAGTCATAAATAAACAAATAAAATCCAAAGTGACCTAAAATTAATGGAAGATTTGAATTAAATGTAGACCACTTTTTTCTCCCTTTAAATTTCGTTCATTGAATTATAAATTTCACACGATAGGGTGAAATATGTAATAACACATGCCAAATGGCTTTGCCGACATAAATGCACTCTTTTGTCAAAATTTTTGATGAGCATTTTACGTAAAGGTGGCTGAATTTCAATGATGCTGTGTTGAATTTCATTCTTCAATGAATGCCTGCTTTTGGGCATAGAACTTTCATTTCAAGCAGCTCCATAAAAATAAATCAGGTAATAAATCACACCATCTAGGGGGTAATTGAACGACATGTAGCACTGCCTCGTCGAAACCACTTCTTCCCTACATCAATACCATTCATTTTAGGCAGAAAGAACTGAGTTGGGGCAAATGGTCACATAATCAAGAGAATTCCAATTCACTTCTTCTTACAATAAAATCACAGCAATACAGAATGATTTATACTTTACATTTCATTACAATCTTCTTTTAATAACAAAATTTTTATTTTTTTATAGATATATATACATATATATATATATATATATATATATATATATATATATATATATATATATATAATTATTTATTGTATTTCTCATTTATTTTCAACCTATTTATTTTTATATCTATCTGACTTAACATACCTACTCACGTGGATGATTTTTTGGAGTGGCATCGATTGGTGCAGCGCCTCCATCGGCTCACACTGAGGAATACATGCTTTTCGCCATAGAGGCTGAGCATTAACAAAATAAATAAATAAGAACTGAGTTATACTAAGTTATCGAGACCTAGAAACATTCCCTGCTTGGCCTGCTTATTTTTTCAAAAAAGTATGGTTTAATCCATTCTAACCATTGAGTATGTATTTCTTTGATTGGCAATCACATGGAGGCTTTCTAAACCCTAAATGCAACTAACATCTAACTAATCCATCAAGGTGAAAATGTTTCTCATTGCTGAAAGTGATTTTCAGAAGTTTGTCTGATCATTGATTGAATGATGAATAACCGACCCTTACATATTGAGAGTAAACAATTTCTATAGAATAATTCTGTCAGATGACCTCCCCAGAGCAAATCCTCAATAACTATCCCCAAGCATATACCACCCACTGTTTCATTAAAAAATGTTCAAAATTTGCCACTCCAATTAATTTCCCCTATTCAAAGATCCGTCTATATAAGTTGTCATTATAAAATTGTAATAACATTTTAGATGATTACTTCTACCTTTAGTTGTCATCTACTGTAATTCTTAGTTTTCTTTTTCTTTTCTTTTTTGTGTTAATAATAATTCTATTATTTTTATTTTTCTATATGGTTACAAAGGACCAAGACTAAATATTCATACTCTGATTGGAAAAAAGTGTGTTTAAATAAGAAGAAAGTTTTTGTAGGTAAGAAATTGCTGAGCGATTAAATGATGACAATCTATCTTCTATTACTTGTAAGCCCTAAACCTCGTCTGCCACAGGTGCGCTTAGAATTGCAGTGATTATCTCCGAGTGTAGCCCTAATTTCTACGCTATCTTTGAGTGTATGTTTAATCTAATCTCTTCTCTCTATTACAGGGGTGCCCAACCCAAATCCGTCGGTGGGCTAGGTAAAAATTTACTAAACTGAAGTGGGCCGTACATATATAAAAATAAAACAACAAATTATTCAAAATATTTTATTATGGTACATAAGTCAAAATATATTATTATCTTACAATTAATGTGACACATATTTTTATTCAATAGATAATTTAGTTGACATACTTTTTTTTCATCTGTCTATACTCAAAATGTCTAAAATAATATAGACAATTGGGCAACGGGTTGGGCATTGTCTGTCTATCCTCATCTCTTCCCTTGTACATGCCTTGGAAATCTCCATCCATCATTCCTATTTCCTCTTATTCATTGAGTGTGATTAAAGAATGTGTACCTAATATTCCTTCCTCGGTTATGGAGTCTAGCTGTTACTTTGTTCCCTACCCAGTACCTCTCCTGGAGTTACAGTCCTGTCACCCATGCGTTGAGTCCACCCTTAACAGATTCACCTCCTAGAGTGATCCCCAATTGTAGCCCTAGCTGTCTACTCTGCTCTGTTTGTATCCTGGAATGTCGTTCTAATATCTCTCTGGAGATAGCCCTATTATCATCTCGCCTTCCTTCTGTTAGTATCGGAGTCCCTGTTCATGTCTATTCATGGATAAAATAAAGCATCTCTCCAACATTACTAATTATCAGTAAGGATACTCATCGGCTTTGACTTCCAAATCTTCCCCTTCTGCAGTAATAATAAAACGATTAAAACTCCTAATTTTAGATCTGAATGTCATTCCATTTTCCTATCTGTATATACATTTTTAAACCAGTCTGAGAAGCTTAGAGCATTATTTGCTGGGTTTTGGTAGTTTTGTTTTCTTTGTTTAGTGTTGGTGGAAATAATTTGTTCTTGAAAAGCGTCAATTCTTACCTGACCTAAGAAATTGTTAAAGACAACATATTTTTTTTATTATTGTATAAAATATATATTTTGTATATGTATCTTGCTTTGCTAATTTTAATTATCCATACAAATGGATATTACTCAGATATGGACTATTGTAACTATGTGCCAATATCATTTTTAACTTTTTATAAAATGTTCTTGTTTTCTACCTAAATCGATTTGTTGATTTGTCCTTTCCAGTTTTAAGTAATGTTATATTATTATTGTTGATAATACAGTATAAAATGTTACTGTTTCTTGTGATATCCAACTATTAAAAAATCAGACTATATAAATGTATTTATTTTTATCAATGATTAATTGATGCCTTTATTATATACTCTTTTATTTGTTTTAGTATATTTAGTTATAGCTAGGTATTTATAAAAGCTCTCTCTATATGTTATGAAAGATTCAGGTTGTGTACGACTGATAATATTCTCTGTATTTTATACCTCCCAATAATTATTATCTACCAGAATATTTGCAATAATCAACATTCCATTTATAAATTTGGAATTTCGACTGTAATATGTTGTCCATTTTATAAATTGTTTAAATTAGTTATTTTAATATAAACACTATATCAAAGAAACAAAAACATTGTTTTATTATGCCTGGCTTCTTTTCTCAATTTATTTAAAACGTTGACTGCGAGAAGGCTAAACCCCAAATCACCCAAAAAATTGAAAATTTGTTTTCTCCATTTTATGATTTCATTTCTTTTGTTAATCTGGAAAAATAACTTACCCATTGGGAATTCTGGATAACTTCCTTCAGAAACATGTTTTTTACTTGAAGCAAATGTGGTGAAGAATCTCCTGCAAAAATTCACAAAAAGGTCTGAGCCAGGAATGATCAGATGACGGAGGAACGAATAATCCAGCCTGGAGGTTTGTAGCCGATCCCCAAAACTTTTTAACTTTTTCTCCCAGCTTGCCTGGTAGCATCATGCCACCACACCGGATGGTTCATGATGACGCTCATGCGGCATCATAAAACAGTCAAGGTGCTAATAGACAAATAGTTTTTAGTACGTTGTTACATAGACGTGTCTCAGTTCTAGTCAGAAATTGTAGTTTGTACCATAAAGTAGTAGAGTGTAAATATTGCTTAGTTTAAGCATGGTTCCTACCTCCATCCGTAGGGAGGAAACCCGCTTATAAGGTTCACCTCATAACACAATCCGAAAGTGCTGATTAGGAAATTTCATATTTCAGATCTCCTAAACCCCATTGGTTCAAATTTGTTTATATATATATATATATATATATATATATATATATATATATTTAATGTTATGATTATTTATATTTAAGGAATGCGCCACGTTGGGTCACCATTAAATGTTATGATTATTTATATATGTAAGGAAATAAATTATTAATTTAAAATTTATAGTTGGAGAAATTAATTATTAGGATAATTATATTATAATGAGAACTTAATCTCAGGGATAAAAAGTTCCGAGTGAATGAATAATAAACAAATACGTATTTCCATGCATGACACGTCTTCACTGTCAGTCTTATTGCTTAAGCCAGTCAATAAGCTCACACATATAAAAACATCATGGTAATTGTGAGTGACTGCTGCCCTAAGCCCTATCAACATGAAACTTAGCATACTTACTCATTTTGACCTAATTAAGAAGGTAAAATTAAAAGTAACTCGCGGTCAGGCCTAGAAAACTATTTATTAAGCACTAAAGTTGAGTGATATACAGGTTACAACAGCTGACGTAAACAAACTATTTCTTAACACGCGCATGCGCAGGAATGTCAACTTGGGCGGGAAAGACTTGCTGATTCAAATATACGAAGTGTAATTGAAATTTAGACTCACCTTGTGGTAGCTGACTTGGTCGTAAACTGTCGCTTTTGGGCATACTTGCTATGCGTTTCCGCTCGCTCAAGAAAACATCAAAACCCCTAGTCAATCCAACTCGCAGAAATAAAAAGAATTCTATGCCCAAAAGTCGTCCAAGGCAGTCTTCCCTAACCATTATGGACTTTTGGGCATCGAATTATTTTTATTTCTGCGAGTTGGATTGACAAGGGGTTTTGATGTTTTCTTGAGCGAGCGGAGCGAGCGGAAACGCATAGCAAGTATGCCCAAAAGCGACAGTTTACGACCAAGTCAATTACACTTCGTATATTTGAATCAGCAAGTCTTTCCCGCCCAAGTTGACATTCCTGCGCATGCGCGTGTTAAGAAATAGTTTGTTTACGTCAGCTGTTGTAACCTGTATATCACTCAACTTTAGTGCTTAATAAATAATTTTCTAGGCCTGACCGCGAGTTACTTTTAATTTTACCTTCTTAATTAGGTCAAAATGAGTAAGTATGCCAAGTTTCATGTTGATGGGGCTTAGGGCAGCAGTCACTCACAATTACCAACATCATATAAGAGGGTTTACACTCCGTACGCTGTGAGACTCCTTACTCTGTTGAGGATGGACACAGACTGACTAAGAATCCGTACCCTGTGGTGGCTAGGCTTAGACTTACTGTGACTTCGTACTCCATGGTGGGCTAAACTTAGACTGAGAGCTGTTGGCGGGAAAAAGCTGACGCATTCTCCCACCACCTTCCGCATTTTGTCGGTTTACTATTTAGATAATAATTATTATTTTGTAATTTTAAAATGATTAATTTATTATTGTTTGACTGTACATTTAATCTATACCTATTTTACATCAGTATGGTCCAGAAATATTATAAATTTAGATCGTATATAATACAATGTTATTAGTATATTAGGATTTGTGGTTTGCGCGGGCTTTTCAAGCTCTCAATGGCTATTTGAATTCAAAGAGGTTTTCATGAATGTAATATATCATTACAATACACACATATATATATATATATATATATATATATATATATATATATATATATATATATATTTGTCTTGCATGCATTCAGTCCTCCATATAAGAAGCAGACTCAAAATATGACATTAACTATGCATTTAAAAAAAAAAGATTTCCTCCCAAATCAGACTAAAAGTACATTAACCTAATAGTCCGTCGGCCCGTGTACATTTTATGCAACGATTTTTAAGATTCTTCATTTTTTCACTATTGATTGTACAAGTCTTAACTAGAACAGTGCCACTTGTCAGCTGGCTAGGTAGCGGTGGGTTTGGCTGCGGGGGCGTTGCAAACATAGGAAAAATATGGAAATGTGAAACGATTTTAAGATTCATGAAATTTCTTGGAGAGACACCTTATATTATACAATAATCATTGGCACTTGTCAGCTGGCCGGCCAGCGGTGGACTGCTTGTCAGCTGGGGGTCTAAACTTGGCAAAAGTACGAAATTCTGAAACGATTTTAAGATTGCTGAAATTTTGGTGGTTACTAGTATTTGTAGTGAGATTAACGAAAGACATTGCCAGCTGCTCATATCTTGGTGGAAAACTTGTCAGCTGGGGGGGTATAAGCGCTGAGCACATGGCGCGCGCTCCGCTTTATACCGCCAGTTGACAACTTTTCCACCCACATATAAGCAGCTGACAATTTGTTTCGTCAATCTTATTACGAATACTACCTACTAACAAAATTTCAGGAATCTTAATATAGTTTTTGACTATTTAATAGCGAAAGCATGCTTATATTGATTACAACTTCTGAATATATTGATTGTAAATGAATATTTTTATTATCAACGTTAAAATATATTATGTATTTGCATTAAGGTAAGATGAAAAAATATGTCATTTATTTTTATAAAATACTGTATTGGTAATAAAAAAAGTATTATACAATTAATCATAATAATAATAATAGTATACTAAAGACACTTAATAATATAATAATAAAAAGAAAGTCAATCGTTTTCTGATTCTGACTCTGCACCTTCAGAATCATCAACCCCCCCCCCGCAGTAATTGTGCGGTCATCCTCTTATTGGTGTCTTTCAGCTGAAAATACTAATTATTGTTATTGATAAAATGATTAAACATTAATAAAGCATAGAAAATAAATAGTTTTAATATCTTCAGTGAATTGCTGACCTCGAATAATCATATCAACTACTCGACGGAATTGTTCGCCGTCAAACCATTTACAGGTTTATATATTATCTTCAATATCCCATCCGTAATCCAGAGGAGTTAAACTTGAAGGTTCTTGTTTGTTTATTTTAGATTTTAAACATCGTCGTATAGTATTATTTTTTCAATCTAATTTACAGTAGATTTATACCTACTCGATATTAGAGGTATAGCCATCGGGGATCAACCATACCGGCTGCTAGGATTGCTAAAAGAAGCTCTAGACCTCTTAAGGATTGGTTAACTGTAGTGTGTATAGAGTGTCTGACACAGCAAACATACAGACAACAATTCTATAAATCATTGTTTTGGGTACAATTGCATTGATAAAGGCCCCCAATAGTATTTTTACTCATATATCTTGCATGTACAAACAGCGATCCGTTAGAATTTTATTATATGTGAAGATAGATTACGGCTAGTAGTGGTAAGTTGGTAAATCGGGTCCAGAATAAACCCCCCTCCTAATAAACCGATTTACTTTTTATTTACAACATATTTTTCTATTAATATTTCCACAAACGAATATCGAGTTTCGTCCGAGCGACTTTGGGTCCGGAGTAAACCCCTCCTCCAGATGAACCAATTTTTCTGGTTAAGGAACTCGTTAAATCATTTGCTAAGAGAATACTATATACAAAGTTTCGTTAAAAAAAATCCTCTGGTGTGTATCGAATTAACGATAGTTCATGAAATGTTGGACGTGATTCTTTACATTGGCATAACTTTTTTATTTATGTACCGATTCGCATGAAACAAACACTAAATATTAAGTGAAAAGTACCACAATATATTAGTGAATACTGCAACTAAATCGGATAAGCCGTTTCTGAGATTAGCGCGCACAGATAAACAGACAAGCAGGCAAAAATTTTAAAAATCATTGTTTTGGGTACTATTGCATTGATAAAGGTCCCCAATAGTATTTTTCCCCATCTTCCAGAACAGACAGCGATCCGTTAGAATTGTATTATTTGTATAGATTTGTATTAAGGTGTGATGAAAAAATATATTATTTATTTGTATAAAATACTGTAAAAATTATTATATAATTTATTTATAATAATAATAGTTACCTAATAAAACTTTTTAATAAAAAGAAAGTCTGACTTTTCACCTTCAGAATCATTACTTTCGATATTTGTAGTGTTTGTGAGGTCATCCTGCTGTCTCTCATGTGAAAATACTAATTATTGGTATTGAAAAAATGATGAAACATTAATAAAGCAAAGAAAATGAATCATTTTAATATCTTCAGTGAATTACTGATCTCGAACAATCATTTCAACTACTGGAGGTAATTGTTTGCCATCAAACCATTTACACGTGTACATTTTATTCATGTTATTATTAGATGTTAAAATTTGGATGCCTCTTTGGATTGGGACTCGACAGGGGAAACACGTTGTTATATGCCAGTGGTTAAAAATTACATTATTTATGGAATTTTTGAAGTGCCGTATAGTGAAATCGTATTAAATCTGCTTATTAATAGCTACTGATCGCTCATTTAATGGTGTTTTGAAAATAGAGCAGTAGAAGTGAAAATATTGTAATATAAACATTTGGCACGTGAGTGTTTAAGTGAACATAACCTCATTTTGAGAGGGAACGGTCGTTCAGGATCGACGCTTGTTTGGCTATCGATATTTTCAAAACCTATACTGGCTGTTTATCAGAGCTACACTGCTTACTTCATCTGAATCTCTGCTATCCTTAGTAGTTTATTTGATAGCTTATTTGATATTTTGAAATGGAGTCTGATTCTTTACGGGAAAGGAAACCTACTGACATTCTATCTATGTTTAATAAAGAGACAAAATTTACTAATAAATTTGTCTTTATGTCTTTGAGCGCTGTTAATAATACAAAAACATTCAACAATTACAGCCCTTTTGCTGTATGTAAATTCATAAAAAGTTATTCTCCTAATGTCAAGGTTAAATTTTTAAGAAGTGGATCAGTTTTGTTAGAAATAACACAGTACAAAGATCTTTGTAACCTGAATAATATTAAAAATTATGATAGTATACCCATAATTTTTAGTGCACATAAGTTCTTAAACTACTCCCGCGGCACCATATCTTGCTTTGAACTATCTAACTGTTCTGAGGAGGAAATTCAGGAAGAATTGAAAGATCAGGGTGTTATAAAAGTTAAAAGAGCAGTTAAAAATGTAAGGGGCCAAAAAGTACCAACTAATACATTAATATTAACTTTCGAAAAATGTCACCTACCTGAATATATAGCGTTAGAGTTTTTAAAAGTCAAGGTCCGACCATATGAGCCAATGCCAGTTCAATGTTACAACTGTTTTAAATATCGGCATTATGCAAATAATGCAAACTGTCAAAGTAAATTATGTGGTAAGTGTGGAAAAGCCGCACATGAAGGACAGGCTTGCTTAAGCCAACAAAAATGCATTAACTGTGGGAGTACTGAACATCCAGCCTGGGGAAGGTCTTGTGAGTACTATATTAAAGAAAAGGCTATAGAAATAATTAGGTCACAGGAACGAGTAACTTATAGCCAAGCGGAAAATATTTTTAGACAGAGAAATTTAGAGCCTAAAACTGATAATAATGTTCCAAATTCATCCTATTCCACTGTAGTAAATAGTTCTGCTGTGAATGAGGTTCTTATAAAAGAAATACAAAACATGGCTGAAGTAGTGAATGCGCTTACAAATAAAATTAATCTTTTGGAAAGTAGATTATCGAAAAATAGTGAAGAGGGTACCAGCACAAAGGTGCCTTCTGCCCAACAACAAAGTTTAGTTAAAACAGCACAGCAAAATTTTGAAACTAATAGTGATGATGAAAATAATACAAATACATTTTCCCAAGGAGAGAAAAATTCAGGGGTGAAAATAAATGAGGCCTATGAATCAACTTCAAAAGGTATTACATTACCTATTGAAGGTATTACATTACCTATTGAAGGTACTACATTACCTATTGAAGGTATTACATTACCTATTGAAGATAGAGATCTGAAAAGGACCCTAGCTGAATCTTCTTCCTTGTCTACAACGGCATCAACTACTGGAACGAACAATGGAAATCGCAAAACTCGATTAGGAAAATATAAAAAAAAAGAATGATGGTTATATTTAGGCAATTTTTTATTTTTAAGTTCTATTTTTATTTATTAGCTTCTCTCTTCTTTTTTCTCTCTCTCTTGACTCATTAATTATTTCTTAATATAATTTATACATTCAATAATGATTATTCAATGGAACATTAATGGACTACTGACTCAAAGACCCGACTTAGAATGTGTTATTAATGACTTTGACAGTTCTATAATTTGTATTCAGGAAACAAGATTAAAGCCTTCGCAAACATTAAATTTTAAACATTTTAAAATTATTAGAAAAGACTACACAGATGGATTGATAGCTTCTGGAGGAGTATGTATCCTCGTTAAAAATAACATTGCCTATGAACCTATTACAATAAATACACCTTTACAAGTAGTTGCAATAAGAATATTTTCTCCAATACCAATGACGATTTGCAACATTTATTTACCACCAGGAAAACAGTTTAACTGTGATGACTTATGTAATATCTATAGACATCTCCCTGAACCTGTACTTTTATTAGGCGACTTCAATGCTTTCTCAGAGATTTGGAGCACAAAAAACACAGATCAGAGAGGAAGAATCATTGAAACTTGTATTGACACATTTAACTTGACCGTATTAAATGATCTCACTCCAACACACATCTGTTCTCGAACCGGGACGATGTCAACAATAGACCTTACCATAGCATCTCCCATCGTAGCTCCTAGGATCAAGTGGTCAGTAGCAGAAGATTCCTATGGGAGCGATCATTTCCCGGTTATCGTTGACTTCTATAGCAGAAGCAACATAAACGACAGGCCGATCAGATGGAAACTCAAGGAGGCTAATTGGCAACTATTTCAAACACTCACCCAACTAACGAATTTAAAAGTTAATGCAGATACAATAGATAATATTATTAATGATCTAAATCAAAAAATAATTTATGCAGCTACAGAAACAATCCCACGTAATAAGAACACAACTCAAAGGAAAACTGTGCCCTGGTGGAATGAAGATTGTCGGAAAGCCATAAAGGAAAGAAAGAAAGCATTACGAAAATGTAAAACACATCCTTCCGCCGAATCTACAGAAGGTTATATCAAGGCAAGAAAACACGCTCGATTTACTATAAAGAATGCAAAGAAATTATCTTGGCAAACTTTTCTATCCAAAATTAATTATACCACATCTCCTACAGAAATATGGAACCAAATTCGAAAAGTGATAGGGATGAAAAATACGAAACCCATTCCATCTCTAAAACATAATAATCTTACAATAGTTGAACCGAAAGAAATAGCAAATCTCTTAGGAACACATTTCAGTTATATATCAAGTACAGAAAATTACTCAAATAATTTTCTTACTTTAAAATCTGACAAAGAAAAACACCCTATAGAAATATCAATTAACCCAATCCACCCATTAAATGCTCCCTTCTCTTTAGTTGAACTTAACACAGCTCTTTCTTCTAGGAAAGATACCTCACCGGGTCCCGATGAGATATGCATTAGCATGATCAAACACCTAGATCTAAGCAATAAGAAAGTCCTCCTTGCTATTTTTAACAGGATATACACTCGAGGTGAATTTCCGGAAGTCTGGAGGAAATCTATAGTTGTACCAGTCCACAAGAAAAACAAATCTGACAAAGATGTAACAAGTTACAGGCCAATTTCACTCACAAATTCTCTTTGCAAACTTATTGAAAAACTGGTTTGTAATAGAGTAGACTGGTACTTAGAAAAAAATAAATGTCTAGCAGATTGGCAGAGCGGTTTTAGGAAGGGAAGGAACACAAATGACAATTTAGTTTTATTACAATCCACAATTATAGAAGCCTTCAGAAAGAAGCACAAAGTAATGGCTATTCTACTCGATATTGAGTGTGCTTTTGATCGAGCTTGGAGACGTCATATTTTAGAATGTCTAAAAGAAAATGGAATCGATGGGCACCCTTTAAATTTCTTCAAAAACATTTTTGAATCAAGAAAATTCCAGGTTCGTGTTGGATCCACATTATCAGATTCATTTGAACAAGAGAATGGTGTAATTCAAGGAGGAGTTTCAAGCGCAAAACTATTCTGTCTAGCATTAAATAACATCACAAAGCAAATTAATTACCCCGTAAAAATAATGCTTTATGCAGACGACATTTTAGTTTTCTGTGAAGGAAAGAGTATAGACACACTACATACTTTCCTCCAAGAAAGTCTATACCGCATAAATAACTGGCTAACGTCACACGGCTTCAAAATTTCAATTAATAAATCTAAAAGTATTGTTTTCAGTCCTAGAAGACCAAATTTTACTCCACCATTCAAAATAGATAACCGAGAAATAATGGAATCAGATACAATAAAATACTTGGGTCTAACATTTGACCGGACTTTATCATGGGTTCCCCACGTAAGATCCTTAAAGACTGAGTGCAAAAGATCTCTGAACGTATTAAAAGTTTTGTGTAATACTTCTTGGGGAGCTGACAGAACAAGCATGCTCATGCTGTACCGGAGCTTGATAAGATCCAAGCTAGATTATGGTTGCACAGTGTATGGATCAGCTAGTCCAAGGACCCTTCAGATCCTCGATCCGATCCATCATTCTGGGTTGCGACTAGCGACGGGAGCCTTCCGATCAAGTCCAGCTCCAAGCGTTCTTGTAGAGGCCGGCGAACCACCGCTAAACCATAGAAGATTACAGCTTACCATTTCCTATTATTTCAGAATCAAAGGCCGGCTAACACACCCTTTGAATGATTACTTCTCCAGCATAAACTGGATTCAGCATTATTCTGATCTTTATGATAACAATACTTCAAAAGTACCGTTCCCTGCCAGAGCCAACGTTTTCTTAAACAGGAATCATTTAAATAATATTAAACTACAGCCCATAACCTTATCAAATCATCCACCATGGCTATTACATCCTCCACACGTTAATATCAGCCTTACAAAATATTTAAAAAAAGAAACCCCGCCTTTAATCTATGAAAATGAATTCTATAAAATTAAAAGTCAAACAGTGCCTAGTAACTTTGTCTTCACTGATGGATCAAAAACAGTGGAAGGAGTAGGATCGGCTATACTGTCGGAACAAAGAATATACAAATTTTCACTCCCTTCTATTTGTTCAAGCTTTACAGCTGAATTACTAGCTATAAAAAAGGCTCTAAATTTTATTATCCCAACCACTCAACAAATCGTAATTTGTACAGATTCTTTATCATCAATTCTAGCAATCTGCAATCTCTACCCAGACAACTCCCTGGTCATAGATATACAAAACAAAATAAATGAGTTCAGAATAAATAACATAAAAACTCTGTTTATATGGATTCCTGGGCATTGTGGAATAATTGAAAACATAAAAGTTGACAAAGCAGCAAAAGAAGCAACAAAAGAAGGACAAGTTTGCTGTCAAGTTCCTGTAAACGATGTATTAGCAGCCGTGAAACTACCACTAAAAGATAAATGGTTCCAAGAATGGAATAGGATGGAGTTAGGGGAAAAGCTCCGTGAAATAAAAGAAGACGTAGATGCATGGAGTAGCAGCATACGCGACAGAAGACGAGAGGAAGTGATATTGACCAGGCTACGAATAGGACACTCAAGACTGACGCATGGCTATCTTATGGCAAAGGAACCACCAACGATATGTCAGTACTGCGGCGTACATCTAACCGTAAAACATATCCTCACCGAATGCAGGGGCTACATAAAAGAAAGAGAACAGTTAGATTTGCCCACTGACCTAAGGGAACTTCTGGGAAATAACTCGAATCACTTAACTAAATTATTTGTTTTCCTAGAAAGAACTAAGTTAATCCGACATATTTAATTTATAAATATTTGTGTGTATGTATGTGTGTATGTATGTATGTGTGTGTGTATATATATATATATATATATATATATATATATATGTGTGTATATATATATGTATATATATGTGTGTATATATATATATGTATATATATATATATATATGTTTCAATCTCCTCCTATCTATCTTCAATCTATATCGATCTTCTCAATCCATCTTCAAGTAGCACTTTTGGTCAATATCACTTTCTTTCCTCAATAAACTTATCATATCAACATATATCAATAGTCATATTGAAATTATATGCCAATTGACGTATATAAGATCAAACGAGTCTTCTAACTGAGACATCCATGACCCATGTGGTTGACATATGTCTAAAAACACAAATTAAAAAAAAAAAAAAAATTTGGATGAATATGGGAACGTGAACAAACCAAACTATTTAGATAATAATAACTTATTTTTAACACTAGGCGAAACACTGTGCCAAGCGTTGCCTGATTTTCACGCATTCCCAGGCAAAATTTTTTTATGTGCTATGTATTTTATACAAATAAATGACATATTTTTTCATCTTACCTTAATGCAAATACATAATATATTTTAACGTTGATAATAAAAATATTCATTTACAATCAATATATTCAGAAGTTGTAATCAATATAAGCATGCTTTCGCTATTAAATAGTCAAAAACTATATTAAGATTCCTGAAATTTTGTTAGTAGGTAGTATTCGTAATAAGATTGACGAAACAAATTGTCAGCTGCTTATATGTGGGTGGAAAAGTTGTCAACTGGCGGTATAAAGCGGAGCGCGCGCCATGTGCTCAGCGCTTATACCCCCCCAGCTGACAAGTTTTCCACCAAGATATGAGCAGCTGGCAATGTCTTTCGTTAATCTCACTACAAATACTAGTAACCACCAAAATTTCAGCAATCTTAAAATCGTTTCAGAATTTCGTACTTTTGCCAAGTTTAGACCCCCAGCTGACAAGCAGTCCACCGCTGGCCGGCCAGCTGACAAGTGCCAATGATTATTGTATAATATAAGGTGTCTCTCCAAGAAATTTCATGAATCTTAAAATCGTTTCACATTTCCATATTTTTCCTATGTTTGCAACGCCCCCGCAGCCAAACCCACCGCTACCTAGCCAGCTGACAAGTGGCACTGTTCTAGTTAAGACTTGTACAATCAATAGTGAAAAAATGAAGAATCTTAAAAATCGTTGCATAAAATGTCACGGGCCGACGGACTATAAACAAGCACATGGTCTAGTAAAAAAACAAGATCTGAAAATTATGATATAATAAATAAGAGATAATGTACATTCATACAGATTGAAAATGGCTTATAGGAAAAAATTTCTGTAACGAATATTAAATAACTTAGTGTGCGGTCATGCTGCTCCCTATGTAACTTTAAAATAAAGTATATCTGAGGAGTGAATAAAGCTGATAACAACTTCCTACTATATATATATATATATATATATATATATATATATATATATATATATATATATATATATATATATCTGTACGCTCTCGTCTGGGTCAATAATGGTCCGATTTTTATGAAATTTGGTACCAAAATCTTCCTTAAATTTGAAAAGTCAAGTTTGTTAACTAGCAGAACCCGTCCACCGGGACATGGTTTTTGAAGCGAAATCCACACAAAAAAATAATAAAATTTAATGCTTATGTTTTCGAGTTTGTATGCTTGTTAGTACTTGTTTTATAGGTTCCTTAACTTAGTAACTTAATTTGATTAAATTGATACAGTTAAAACTTGTTCCAGAAGTTTGACATTCATCTAAGCTAAGATATTAAAATTTTGGTTGTGTTTAGTGGTAAGGAAGTATTAAAGAAAAGATTGTATTAATAGTCATGAAAAGTTATCTGATCTTGGTATATTTTCTAAAATATCATGAAAACAGTCGGGAATTCGTAGTAATTGGAAGGTAACCATTCGAAAGCTTACTAAATTCTCTACAAAAAAGGTTCTAAAGTAAATTTCGGTGGGGCGAAGTCAACCAGAGAAATACATGCTTAAATCTTCCAACATTTTTAATTATGTTCTATTCAACAGGTTTTCGTCTCCGTTTACCTAACTTTTTAATTTATTTTAATTTTAAGTAAAATGAGTATTTTAGAAAGAAAAAAAAACACGGTAAGAAAATGTGTAACATTGTTATAGTGTTTCCAAGAGCAAACATTGAGAAAAAGGATGGAGTAATTTCTGCCAATCAGTTTCCTGTTGTGGCGCATAAAATCATGAAGTACTTCTCTTTGAGATTTCATTGCATATGTTCACGAAAAATCAAAACCAATCAGGAACTGATTCTATTCCTTTCATAATGGCACTAGAGATATGAACAGAAAGATGCTAAGATGGCACAGTTCGTGCGACTCAGACTTTTTTTTATATTCATAATACTGGCCTTCAAACTCTTCATTTTGGTTTGGGTTTTGTTTTTTTATGGCGCAGCGACTTCATGGCCATTAGCGCCAACATCCATGGTGCAGTGATGGTGGAATTTTCTCAACAGGCCCTGAAATGAGAAAAATCCCTGCTGTTGGTGGGACTCGAACCATCATCTCCCGCATGAGAATCTAAAGCGTTAGCTACTAGACTTTGGGGAGACCCCTTAGTCCTTCTTGTCCCCTTAGCCCTTGCTTTGTTTTTAGCATGTTTCCATTGAGAAGGAAGATATTTATAAAGTTAACCTGAAGAGCCACAATTCAAAAGAGCTGACTAGGAAAGTCCACATTTCAGAACCCATAGTGTGTCTATGTGTGTATATATATATATATATATATATATATATATATATATATATATATATATATATATATATATAGCCCTTTATTTCCACTTTGATATCGATGGATAACTTGTCTCAAAAACCTCTGTTATGTGGTTTCAGTTTTGTAACATGCCACAAGGGCTCAGAGGGGCAGATACAGTAGAGGTATCTGGTTCTTGACCATAAGACACTATAAGGAGATAGTGTGGTCAGTACTAATATCCAGTTGCCTGATTTCCTTCTTTGTAGGTGTCTATTAATAAATTAATTAAAGGCTGGTTGGGCCTAGGGAATGTCTGACACCCCGAATCCAACCCTCGAATGATGATGGTAGGAGATAAAATCGTTAGTGCTTGTCCTAGTGTTGAACTCAAGTCCTCCATTATATTAGTCGAGTTCTCTACCGCTGAGCCATCTTCCATCACTATTATGCATTAGGGGACATAAAAATTAAAGTAAATAAACTCTTTATATGTGTAGGTATATAATAATAAACTTTTTATTTAATTGTTTTCTGGAATGTATTCACAAATGTACTCGTCTGATCCAAAGTTTTTACAAATCCCTTTCTTGAGAAAAATATGTATTTTGTCTTATTTTTTGCTGGTATGGTTGGTTGTAAATGCAGGGCCGCCACATGGGGAGGACAACCGGGTACAGTTGTCCCGGGCCCGGGCCGATCCTCGCTAATTGGAAAAAAGTACCGAAAGTGACCTTTGCAGCACCGATTGTTGGCATTTATTCTCATTTTGCTCAAAACTGAAGATGAAAATAATTTTAAAATGGCCAAAGTCCTATAGCAAAATACTAGAATTTTCATTCTGGCTCTGAGAAGTGGGGGCCCGTGATCTAGTCCCGGGCCCGGCTCTGAGATGTGGCGGCCCTGTGTAAATGCTATATTTTAGTTAAAATCGACAAACCTATATCTTGTAGGCGTGGCAAGAGTATTAGTAATGTGTTTTGCTAGTTATAAATCCCCGTGACATCTAGAAGATGCAGGAATTTTCCCAAAAGGAGGAACCTCTTTAGGGAAAATTCACAATTAATTGAATATTTCCATAAAAGCAATTTTTTTTAATTGCTTAAATATTTCATTCAATCTATTTCAACCATCAATTTATTTAGGATTTAATAACACATACTAATAAGAAACGATTTCAATTTATTAATTTTCGTAGAGTTAAAGTCGATCTTTATTACATACACAGCAATACATCTATTTTACTTTGTCAGATTGTCTCCAAAGGCTGATCACTTTGTAAATTGCAGAAAGAAGCTGAAAAAAGAATATTTTTTAATGCTTTCTGGTCTCCAGAACTTTCTTACGTCTACAAATTTTAGAATAAATAAAATCAGGCAAATGGACTTAAAATCATAACTTACTAACTCCAATGATCAGTTAATTCTCAATGACTACAAAGAGATGGCTTAACGTAACCCAGATTCTCCTGATTTTTGTTTGGGGGGGTATAGGATCTGTTTATAATTTTATGCAATATTGTGAGAAAAGGAAGTTAATCTGCATTTGTAAAAAAAAAAAAAAAATAAATAACAAAAAAATATAAAAAATAAATAAATAAATACTGACAGCTGATAGATTATTTTGCCCTAGCCTATGACATTCCCCGTATCAACTTGGTACAAATTCATTGATATGTAGTATTTTATTTATTATCAAAAATGTCCTCTCTCTCTGTGTATTAGTATTTGTTTTATTTTATTTTGGACCCTCTGATAATTTTTTTTTATTCTTAAATAAATTCTATGCAAAACTACTGTCTATTTGCCCTAAAAAATATTTTGTTACTGAATCGTTTAATGAGCATTGTTCCCGTTTGGGAACATTCATTCAAACATTTTTTAATCAAATTTCCATTTTGCCAATTTTATTTCAATTCAATAAAGTGTTAAATTAATCAAAAAAAAATGTTCTTGACTGGAAATATGATTTGAATTGACTCCCCAAATTCATGAAATTGTTGTATTTTTGAATATATTATTCTTTATGCTTGTTTTAGCCCTATGGCGTAAACAACTTGCAGAAATACTCCAATAATTTTTATATAATATTAGAAATATATATTTAACAATATAAGGTTACAATTTTTTTAATAATTTTATTTCCTAAATTGTTATCTGGCCTGAAAGTGAGATTTGGGAACAATGACCTGTTCGGCCTACAAACAACAACAATATTCGGCTTATTCGCCTCAAGACCACAAAAGGTATCGAGCATCTGTCTACATTTTCCCCTTTTATAGTATCCACTACTGTGTTTTTATTTTCAGTTTCCATTCTGCCTTTGAGCTAGATAGTATTTCTTCTTTTTAATTTTTTTTCTATGCGTTAACTTATATTCTTCTGTAAAATTGTAAAAAAAAATGTTTAACATGGATACAGCTTTCTGAACTGTAGAAGAAGCTGTCGTATTGAAAATGTTTACATTATTTAGACCACGGCGCTAATGACCTAGAAGTAGATGCGCCGTAAAAAAAAAAAAAAAAAAAAAAAAAAAAAAAAAAAAAAAAAAAAAAAAAAAAAAAAAAAAAAAAAAAAATTATTTAGACCAATGGATAAATTAAGTAATTTCCTTTGAGGAAATGGACATATGCCGGATAGCTCCAGACCAAAATAGGGCTAACTTGGGGTGATGTGACAAGAAATAGGGGTGAGGTGAAAATATAAATAAAATATTTTCCTATCTCTCTAATTAACAATTAATAGACCACTTTTCAAAATACTCGTCTAAATAATGTATACAACATTTGGCTGATATGACAAGGCTACAGACTGTGTAACACAAAGAAAATATTGAAGTCGGCCAGAAAGAACATAATGCTTCATATTAGTAACTCTGTGAATAGGATCATGGGTTCGATTCCCATTAGCCGTAGTGGCTTTTCTTTTGACAAAAGAAAAGGCATTAGCCCTATTCTGGCCAGAAAAGTGTGGTAACCTGTAGTTAACACTTCTCAAAACTCTGTGTTATATATAAGTGGACATTAGAATTTAAATAAATGAAAAACATAATATGTGACAACCCTGTTGTGACCCCTCAACAGGCCCATTGGGAACATGTAATAAACACATAGAATTCAGATTTTTTTTAAAAAAAGGTCATTGAAATATTTTATTATGAAAATGGTAAAGCTAATAACACAGGCAAACACACAAAAACAGTGGTATTTTCCAATGACACAATACATATATTCTTATGTATTTTGACACATTGAATCCGAATCCAGAGTCCTATCACCCCAGCACGTCAGGTTTAAGAGCATTTGAAGGTCAAATTTCATATGAAATCGTTTCCGAAGAAATAAATAGATCTTCCGTGGTTTTGCGGATTGCTGAATTCGAATCTGGGGTTTGTTTCACCCCATTGGCACAAAATCAAGGTAATTTCAAGGAAAAATATGTTTATTTTGCATGAAATGTATCTGCAGTCAGAAGTCTTTTTTTGCAAAATAAACTTATTTTTCCTTGAAATTACCTTGATTTGCACCGATGTGCTGAAAAAGACTTCGGATTCGAATTGAGCGACCCTCAAAACCATGGAAGTTCTAGTTATTTCTTCTTTAATGACTCCATACAAAATTTGACCTTCAAATACTCTTAAACCTGATGTGATGGGGTGAAACGGACTCCGAATTCGGATTCAGCATGTCGAAATACATGAGAACATATGTCTTTGGAAAATACCACATTTGTGTGTGTGTGTGTGTGTGTGTGTGCCAGTGTAAAGAAGAAAGTATGAAAATTTAAACTGGAACTGAGTTCGGTCTGTAAACGGTTAATAGCACATGAACAAATATTGATACCCGATTTTCATGATCTAATCCCTAACCATCTGTGTCTCAGGTTGAGGAATAGGAAGCTCTGGTATATTCTTTCTCAGTATGAATTTATGATAAATTATGTTTGTACATTTGGTTTATAATTATTTCCTTTTTATTATTCACCAAATATCTCCAATATTACTGGTGAGCAGTTTATTAGGAATTCATTTGATTGGAGAGAAAGAAATTGCTTTCTGCCTTTTTTTCTCAATTTTTTCTGCATTCTAAGGTTTTTTATTTATTGAATGTTGCTTTAAATAACTGAAACACCTGTAAAATCAAAATACAATGCCCTTATCATGATACTATTCAGGTAAGATTTATTTTTTTATTATAAAGAGATTTTTCTTCTAATATATTTTTAATATTGTCAGACTAATGTAAAGGTTTCCTTCTGCCAGATAGGTAATCAAAATTTGGTGTTAATGTAACTCTTACCACGGAATATGATTTTAATGTCGCTGAAAAGTCTAATAAAAATGCTCTTATTTCCATTGGTTCTCTTGAATTTGACATCATTATATGTAAAGTTTGTTTGAAGTCCTTCTTGTAATGCATCCAGGGAGTATCGTACAGCGCCTCAAAGAGCAAGCTACTCTGAAAAAAGTATAAAATTATATTTTAATTTTTTGATGAATAGGTGAAGGGTATTAATTAATAATACCAACCAAGGTGAGGAATAACCCTTCAAAGCTCAAAAAAAATACTTTTATTTTATGATCACAACGTTTCGGACTATTTGTCCATCTTCAGGAGATCTAAAATAGTATGTTAATTACTAAAAACTGCAGAAAACACGCTTTATAAATTACCATTAACCAAGATATTATATCATCTTCAAACAATTACTAAATTTTATTTCCTTAATTTTAAACTCTTCATGTCCTGTCAATAAATAATATTACATATAAACGTCATAAAATCAATAAAAATGATTCCTAAAAGGAACCAAGTCAAATTACAAATCAAGACAAATTAAAACATCATTATCTCACAGCCATATTAGAAGACCTTATCAACATACTTAGGCCTATTATATTTTTGTATAACTAAATTTACATTAAAATATTAAATTTCAATTGATTAAAATGTATGATAATTTATGTATGTCATATCACAGATATTTTGATTAATCATTATTTTTAATTCACTTAACCTTATTTTTATTAAAATATTTAATATAAAATACACTGAGGTATGTAACCAAGACATTATGAAGAATATTGTTAAGGGGCCCTCACACTGGCAAAAGATTTGCTCAAAATTTTGAAGATGTCTGTTTTTTGCAAAAATATTGTGAGTGTGAGGAGAAATATTGTGCAAAAAAAAGGGGTATTCAATATTTCCAAAAGTTTTCTGAAAGTTTGCGGACCTGTCAATATTTTGTAGCATGAGAGCATGAATATTTTCCTTAATCTTCCTCCATTCTATTTCTTTCTTTTCCCAATGCGCTAATGTTTTAGAAGACTTTAGCTAAGACAGGAAAGGGTTCAAAACATTTAGTGAAAATAAAATTTGTGAAAATATATAGTAAATTTTTATTTTTTGGCCTTCAGCCTACAACAAAAAATCAAAGATTTGAGTAAAGGGTCAGCTTAATAATAATAAAAATAATTAATAATTACAAATGTAGGCTTTGTAACAAAGTGTATAAGTCAATCCAGCATATTACGGGGGCTGTGAGATCCTTGCGGGATCCGATTATCTTAAGCGGCATAATAATGTGGCCAAAATATATCATTAAGCACTCACGGAGAAATTTGGTATGTTGGTTGGGATGGTCCCTTATTAACACTACATCCCAAAAAGACTTTTAGAGAAAAGTACAATTAAGTATTGGGACAAAGTGTCCTAATACTGTACATCATAATAAACCGGATAGTCTTATCATTGACAAGAGAAATAATACAGCCGATATTATTGATTTCGCAGTCCCCAATGATGAGAATATCCGGAAATCATATGCCGAGAAACTGCGAAAGCACCAAGACTTGGCCATAGAGCTGAAAGACATGTATAGATTGGATTTCGCAAGGATAAAAGCCCTCATAATCTCGACCAACGGGCTCAATCCAAAAACGACAATTGCCGCAAATACCTACCTGAAACTGTCGGAGGATCTTATCAAAAATGCCCAGCAAGCGGCACTGCCTGATTCCGCCAAAACTGTCAGACAATTTTTAAATGAAAGCCCGTAAAAAATAAAAATATATATGAGGAGGTGAGGTGCAAAACTCGTTCGTTCCATTTTTAGAAAAATTGAGATGGCATTAGATTATAAAAGATATTTCAATGCTATTTAATCATATGTTGAAATATAACATATATCTTTAAACATAAAGATGTACCTTTCGAGGGCAAAAAGAAACATTTCTATCTGGCCACTCTGCAAGACGCAGTTTCAAGATTTTTGAGCTACCTTAAAAATATGTTCCTGTGGAACGAACGAGTTTTGCATCTCACCTACTCATTTATAAAAAAAGAAAAAACTAAAAAAAAAACCAATTCTTTCGGTTGGCAACAGCCCCCGAAAGAATGTATCCCAGGAGACTGAGGAGAACCCCCCCCCCATAATAATAATAAAAATCTGCACATGAAAGACTTGATGTGCATAATAATATAGCTCTTTATTACCCTAAATCAAACAACTAATCCGAATCAAAGACTTGATGATTCTGAAGTAATACCTTGTCAATATTTTCTACATTTACAAAATTACACTAGAATCGAAGTCTGTAATACTTTTCTTTTTCTTTTTAAATAATTTTAGAGTTTCACAAAGAAAGAAAGATTTTTCCATGAGCCTAACAAAAATTCACAGAAGACATAAATTTTCTAAAGCTAATGTTGATACTACTAGTGTTATTGATACTAAACTCATGCTAACTCTGAACAGTCTTTAGTGCAATGATAGTATATTGTCTTCAGCAGTAAATTTAATTTATTCTTTAAAAGGAAAGTCATATGTATCTTTCGATATTGTTTTAAAGTATTTATTTAAAATACAAGTTGACATTCAAATTTAAATAATTAAATGATATTAGAATTAGGATAACAATTGTGATTATAAAATATATACTAAGAAGTAGCCAATAAATCTTCAGAAAGATATATGAAAGTATGAAAAAGTATATTAGAGTAAATTGAAGTTGTGGGTGGGGGAGGATCAATGGATTCTTGAAGTAACTTGCAGGAGTTGCTGTCCAAACTTGTTTAAAACATTAACTTATATTTGCAACCTTTCGAACCTGTTTAGGTTCATCATCAGGCATCTTAAATTAAATTGTGTTAAGGTCTATTATAATTTGTAAAATTTCCAGTTAGGTCCATCAATTTTGATTTTTGAGAGTAAACGTTAAGTCTGGGTAAGAATCTTCATATGTTTAGTGGACATGTCAAATTCATATTCAAATAATATGTCGGGTAGTCAAGTCATATATTGAGTAGACAAGTTTATTAGAGTCTTAATAGCCTGTAAAGATTCTCCAAGGGGTTCTGCTAAATATGTCGATGAGCAAAGGCTTCTAAGTGACTACACTGCGATTCTGGGCTTTCTGCAGTTATGTAAATATTGGTATACTGCATTCAGATGGAGAATTCTTGCTCATGTGTGACCAATCCTAGGGTGATCCATGGGCGTATATCATTAGAAGGGGGGTTTACTCCGGACCCACAATACCAATTCGCCACTACCAGCCGTGATTTTTGGTATATTTCGATTAAACTCGGTATTCGTAGTGGTAATCCACAGGTAAATAACTGTTGTAAAAATAAACTAAATCGGTTCATTAGGAGGGGGGGTTTACTCCGGACCCACAATACCAATTCGCCACTACCAGCCGTGATTTTTGGTATATTTCGACGAAACTCGGTATTCGTAGTGGTAATCTACAGGTAAATATGTGTTGTAAAAATAAACTAAATCGGTTCATTAGAAGGGGGGGGGGTTACTCTTGACCCAAATTCTTAATATACTCATACCGGTCGTAATTTCTGCTGTATTGTAACGAAACGCGGTATACGTCGTGGGTAACTCATGAGAAAGAAGTGTTGTAAAAATGAGGTGAATCGGTCAATCGGAAAGCGGGGGTTTAATTTGTAATATATTTCAATAGAAAAGCCCGTCAGACGTAGGTTCACAAAGCCGCCGCAAGGAGCGCTTTCTACCACTAGAGTGACTGTATCCTGTTCCTGCGTTAGATCAAAATACGATAATATGAGGTTTTTTGTATTTATTACGTAGTGTAATAGGTACCATGTGTAAACATAACTCTGGAAGCAAATTATTAATTGATCAGTTACTCATTACAAATTTAAAAGAGAACTATTCATGTTTTTATTTTATTTATGTAGGATGTTTTAAGCAAATTGTTCTGGAAAGCAATCTACACTACCCAAATTCTGAGGAAAGTGCTTAGTTATGCAGCTCCTGCGTGACGGACTTTTAGTTGTCTAAAACTATTCCAAGCTCTAAATTTTTAGTAGTCCATACCCCGGAAATGGTCTCAGCCCCCCCCCCCCCGAAATTTTCCCAGCCCCTCCCGAAATTATTTTCTATATACGCCCATGGGGTGATCAAATGGGTGTTGGGGTTATGGATGTTACTTCTTTGTCTCATCATTAAACCTGAATCTTTTACTTTGATAATAGAGATAAACTCTAGAGAAAGAATATGTGATTTATTATTTATTTATTGGTTCTTTGTTTTAGGGCAATGTACTCTACAAATGAGTGTGTGCACATATTTTTGTTGTTGTTGGTTTTTTTTTTTACATAATACATGCTTACATTTCAAAAGTTCCAACCATAAAGTAATACAGTGGAGTCTCACTTATACGAAACGTTCAGTTATACAAAGACATTTTCGTTCCCCGTCGAAAATCCATTCAATTCTGTGTAATGAATTATTCACTTATGCGATATTCAGTTATACACAATATCCAGTTATACGAAAGCTAATTTGTTCCCCTGGTGTAAATACTATTCAGTTATACGAAGAGACAACAGCTTTTCCACGAAATGCTTACAGACTTAGCAGTGACTTACCCCCCACCAGTCTCTCTCTCACTCATCTCAGTTCTTCCTTGTGATTCTAGTAGTCCAGCGTGTTCCTTCCACTCTCCTTTGTGTGATTTCCTTCGTTTCCGATCTAATAACACGGCACTTGCCAGTGATTCATCCCCCTCCACTCTCTCGTTTTTCACTTCTCTATACACTAGTCGTTCTAGTGGACGTGTTCAATTGTCCTTTTATTTTTAAGATGAGTAGGAAAACAAGAACAAAACTTTCGTTAGAAGACAAAATAAAAATGCTAAAAGACATTGATGACAACCCTATCGAAACAAAAATAGACAGAGCTAAACGGTTCAAATTACCTTTGTCAACCCTTGTGACTAAGGTAAGAGGAAAGGAATGGAGGAGAATTTGTCGATATGAAACTTAATATATATTAAATATAGTAATGTACAACGTTATCTAACAACAAAATATGTACAAACAATAAAATTCTGACTTTTTTTTATAAAGAATTTATTTTATTTTAAAATAGCCACTACTATTCAGCTATACGAAATATTCACTTATACGAAACATTTTCCGTTCACCCTTCACATTCGCATAAGTGAGACTCCATTGTAGAAGAAACTATATGCGTCAATAAATAGACTTTACAAAAATAGTAATACAAAAATAATAAAGTAAATTTACATTATTAGGTAATTTGGGTACGTGCTGGATAACGTAAGCCGTAAATAGGTCTAAATGGTATTACAAAATACTATAGTGAAATAAAAGAATAGGTGATTTCATTTAATTAAAAGATTAAATCTTCTCACCTCTGTTGTAACTTCTTGCCCGAAGGTGCATATGTAATAGGAGTATGCCTGTTCGATAATAAACGTTCCAGCAAATTTGCCTTTTGTTGTCAATGGAAAATTCTGAAAACATTTTTTTTATTATATTTTTTGATCAAATAGTTTTTTGTACATGGTTAACCCCTTTCCTTATACTCCTAGAGCCAGCAACGCACTTTTCATGAAGTGTTTTATGCATCTTGAAATTTTGCTATAATGTACATCTTGGATATATAAGAAGGCATATATGTGTTTCCTGGACATACCTTGGAACACCAGGTACTACGCATAGGGGAAAGGTACAAAAAAATATTTCCCAAAAATAGAGTTTCATTCAGAAGCCAACTATCTTTAATGTAAAATTAAGACAATTTTACAATGAATAATAAATATGGCAGACACTTTTAAGGGATATGACACGTTAAAAAAAAAAAAAATAAAAAAAAATAATAATAATTGTTTTTATTCTAATATTAAATGAGAGTTTTATTCGCGCTGCCATTAAAACCGGAACAGCTGTACAAGATCATGTGAGCAAGAACCAATGAGAGCTAAGAAAACAACCAACACTGCGCGGTCGTCTCATGCACTCTTACGGTTACGCGTAGTGTATTGCAGTCTATCATAGGCAATATTTATTTTTTATATTTGCTGATAATTAAACCCCACAAAAGTGTCTGCCCTTTTGCAATTTTTTTTTTTTTTTTTTTTTTTTTTTTTTTTTTTTTTTTTTTTTTTTTTACGGCGCATCTACAACTTGGCCATTAGCGCCGCCCTTTTTCAATTATTTTCAAATATGTTTATTGAAGACGCTGATTAAATCGCAGCGTGAATAAAGCACTTCATTTAATATTAAAAATAAAAACTAGGTACTTTGTTTTGTTTTAGCGCGGTTCCTCCCTCCCCCATAGGGAGGAACCCCGCTTATAAGGTTGATACAATGAAACAATCCGGAAGTGCCGACTAGAAAATTTCGCGTTTCAGAACCCCTAGAGACCGAAAATAACGGTGGTTAAAATTTGTATATATATATATATGTATATATTTATTTATATATATATATATATATATATATATATATATATATATATATATATATATATATATATATTTGTCTGTTCGCGGATTTCTGGCTTCCCTGATGGTCCGATTTTGATGAAATTTGGTACAAAAATCCTTCGTCCAATTTGAAAGGTCAAGTTCGTTAACCAGCAAAATCCGCCCACTGGAAGATGGCGTTTGGGGCGAAATTCGCGCAAAAAAAATCGTAACGCTTACGTTTTTGAGTTCATAAGCTTGTAAGTACTCGTTTTATAGGCTTCTTTGGCTAGTAAAACGAATGAAACCATTTTCAAGGCGATAGCTTTAACCGTTTTTGAGAAAATTGGAAAAATACTTTTTGTATACCGTTTTTGGTTTGGGTACTTAGAATCATGGGATTCAGTTGAAACATTTTCTGCATGTTTTACTATCATTAAAACTAATATGTTGAAATTTTGGTTACGTTTGGAGTTAAGGAAGGGTTAGAATAAAATATTTTATAAAAAGTTTTGGTAACTCTGTATATTTTCCTTAATATCTCGAAAAAGGTTGAGAATCTTGGCAAACGAAAGAATACCATTAGAAAGCTTACTAAATGCTCTACAAAAAAGGTTCTGATGAAAGTTTTGATTAGGCGATATCAATCGGAGAAATAAGTGCTTAAAACATTAAAGTAATGGATTTTGCTTATTCGAACTGTTCTTTTTGTCTGTTTTTATTCCTTGTTATTTTTTAATTGCTTATATTTGGATAATGTATTTTACAATAAAACAGATTAGGCAAAATAAGAAAAACAATTCATTGTTAGAAACATAGCTTGCCAAGAGAAAAAGATTCGATGACGTCTTTTGAATATTTTCAATTGCCTTTATGCTGTTGGTTTTTTTATTTTATTTTTTAATTGATTTTATCTGTAGAATTATTACTATAGTAAAAGAACACAGGAATATGTGAAAATTTTTGATATTTTCCAATTCATTGAAACGTATGAAATGAAGTATCGCTAGAAGAGGTTTCTAGGGTCTTGCGGACCCGACCCTAACCCCAGGTATAGCCATAAAACCCTTTGAACAAAGGCCGAGGAAAATATTATCTGTTTCTATTCTATGCTTTTCAAATGAGAATAGGGATATGAACAAGAACCGGGGTCTCCCGTGGTCTAATGGGTAGCGCCTTGGATTCATAAGCGGGAGATGGTGGGTTCGATTCCCAACCTCCGGCAGGAATTTTATCATCCCACGGCTCGCTGGTAAAATTCCTCGCTAAACCCTAGATGTCGGCGCTAATGACCTAGATGTAGATGAGCCGTAAAAAAAAAAAAAAAAGAAAAAAAAGAACTGGAACCGCGTTAAGATGACGCAGTTCCTGCGAGTCGGACTTTTATTTTTAAATTTACATTTTAACCCCCTTAAAAGTGCCTGCCTTATTTATTATTAATTTAAAAAATGCCTTAATTTGTAATTTTTTTCATTAATAATAGTTGGCTTGTGAATAAAACACTATTTTTGGGCAATATTTTTTTGCACCTTTCGCCTATGCGCAGTACCTGGTGTTCCAAGGTATGTCCAGGAAACACATATATACCTTCTTATCTACCCAAGAGGTACACTATAGCAAAATTTCAGGGTGCATAAAAAACTTCATGAAAAGTGCGTTGCCAGTTCTCCGACTATTACTGTATATTGCTGTAGGAGTCGAGGCCCCAAGCCTCTGAGGGAAGCTTTAACTATTTCTTTCATCACTAATGTCAGGCCGCCGAGTCGTGCTACACGGGTGTTGGGGGAACTACGTCATCCAGGCCTCCCCCACTCTGCGTCCCTGACGGAGGAGAAGTGTTCCCTCTCCCTTTTAATACACTCTTCACTGTCTTATTTTTGTTTAATATTTATTTCATTTACTTCTCTATTTATTAAATAAATATTTCAAATGAAGGTAAAAAATGTATTAGTTGCAAAAACAAACATTTAATAAAACGATCATTTTTATTTTTATTTAGCTATTTATTCTAAACTGTTTTTTTTTTTTTTAAATTCTGTTTATCGCCTGGTAGAGGGAAACAACCCATCTCTCCTGAATCATCAGGTGACGCAACGGTACTTCTACTATAATCCAAATCGTTTCATTCATCTTCTGAAGAATTATCTGAATCGGATAAACTAGAATTCCTTGAGTAGGAACTTCGAATCATTCGTTCTATATTCTCTTCACGCAGTGCTTCTTTCCGCCAAGCTTCTTCAATTGCTTCCTTTGTATGTCTTACTGGAGAAACAGCGTCACATGCCTCCCTCACCAGTCACTCTACATCGGTGATGTTAAAGGTCGTATTTTCCTTGGCAACTTTCCCTTTTATTGGTGCCCAAATTAGTTAATCCAAGTCGGAGTCTTGTTTTAAATTATCCACAATTGAACACTTCTGACTTTTTCTCTTTATGATAATCCCGTATTTTTTTTTACCTGAATAATAACATACTGTTAAGCGGCGGTCACACTAGGTTGCCTAGCAGCCCGTACTAATTCCCCAGCGCCTGGCTAGTACAGGCTGGTAACCAGCCTAGTGTGACCGAAGCTTTAGGTATGAAACTGTTCGCGCTACCTGCATGGGCCATGATAAGGCGTCAACCCTTCCCAGTAAATGACAAGGATGTTTTTCCTTCTGTAAATAATCCGACTTCTTTCCGAGAAAACAGAATAACAGTTTGAGAGGCTGGGGTGGAGGGAGGGGGTGGGCCTTCCCCTCCTTGAGTTTAGGGCAGGGGTAATCCCGTGTAGCACGACTCAACGGCTCTACTCTAGTTGTCAGAGGAATTAAAATGTTGACTTTGTAAATATTTTTTAAACGTAAATATATAATGTATAACGTAAAAACGTAAATTAACTTCGTCAGTGTAAGATCCAAAGCCCTAAATCGAAAAGGAGAAGGTTTTTTTTTCTTTCTAATAAAAAGAGGCCTTTTAGTTATTTAGCTTCATTTATTAGTACCTATATCATAAAAAAAATATTCGTATTAAATACTGTAGTCTATACAACATTTATTGCAGCATATAATTACATAATTCAACCTAAATATTTAAGGTAAAAAGAAAAACAAAATATAATAAAGCTTTCCTACAATTTGTAATTTTAAGGGAGGAAATTATACTACCGTACTACAGGGTCGGCCAGCTCATACAACACGCCGCACAGTGGGGCTAAACGACATTTTGTGTTTCAAAAAAGGCTCCAGCGTCCAAATCTTAACCGATTTCAATGAGTTTTTATTTAAATGAAAACTAATGAAATTTAGAACAACTTTTTCTAGCCAGATTTTTGTTTTATGTTTCCCTTGTTTATTTAATTTCGTGTAAATAGTTCACGAACGCTTACAATTCTGTACCCCGGAGGTAAAGGACACCGTGTCATATATTTGTAATAGTTCAGGAGAGCCAATTTTGCATAACTTTGAACTATCAAAATTTGTTTATTCGTTACTTATAGAAACAGTTTGAAGAAACTTTTAACATTTTATTGGCATTGATAGGTAGTTGGAAGTATTGATCATGGTCAAACAAAACCAAGTCCTCCACATGGTGTCTTTTACCTCTAATGAAAAAGGACATGATTTTAGTTTTTACTGTCTTATCTTCGTTATCTATGGGAAAAGGACATAGTGCCTTATACCATTATATGTACCAAAAAATCCACATTCACAACATGTTGTCAATTTAATAAAAAATGGACCTGGTGTTCTTTGCCTCCAGGGTACATAATTGAACATAAAATAACATTTTATTTTTCATCCAACCTAATATCAGCACTGATATTGATAAAATTAAACATTCAAACCCTGATTACACTTGGAAAAGAACTTACACATGTTCATAAAATGTATATTTGTCTTAATTAAAAAATGAGATTAATTGAAATAATATGATTTTTGAATTATTTGAAAATAGATTTTGATTTTTTCCAAGTCGAATCAAGATTTGTATCGACGATATCAGTGCTGATATCGTCGATACAAATGCAAAGTATCGACTGTGAAAATCACCAGTTTCCAGAGTGAAAATACTTTTATTTATTACTTTGTTTTTGGACAGTCAAATAGTCCGCAGATTCGACCTTTAGACAGTGGTTACATTCCCCTTTCGCCGAGTGATATAAGATTCGGGAGTTTGTTGTCCATCAGTCCAACAGCAATCAGTAAAGATTGAAAATAAAAAATGATTTTTTTCACATTCGATACTTAGCATTTGCAACGACGATATTAAGTTAGATGAAAAATAAATATTATATTATATTTAATTGTAAACGTTCGTGAATTATTTACACGCAATTTAATAAACAGGCGAAACAAAAAACAAAAAACAAAAAACAAAAATCTGGCCAGACAAAAAAAAAAAAAAATGCATTGAAATCGGTTAGGATTTAGAGAGAGGCTGTAGCCTTTTAGCACTTTCCTCCGAAGGAAAGTAGCTATTGAGGTTGGACTCATGACGGAATTTTTGAAAAATTTCTTCAAATCTTTATCGATCCTACCTAGTAGACACCGAAAATGACCCCCGTTAAAATTTATATATATATATATATATATATATATATATATATATATATATATATATATATATGTCTGTTAACACGATAGCGGCCAGAGTTTTTGTTTTTTCGTCACGAAACTTGGTATATAGCATTCAATTAGCAAACGATTGAACGAGTTCGTTAACCACCAAAGTCGGTCCACCGGAAGGGGGGGTTTACCCGTAACCCAAAACACTAATTTGACCATGTCAGCCGTAATATTTGTTATATTTCAACGAAACTTGGTATTCGTAGTGGTAATATAGAGAGAAAAGTGAGATATAAAAATGAACTAAATCGGTTCATTAGAAGGGGGGGGTTTACTCCGGACCCACAATACCAATTCGCCACTACCAGACGTGATTTTTGGTATATTTCGACGAAACTCGGTATTCGTAGTGGTAATCCACAGGTAAATATGTGTTGTAAAAATAAACTAAATCGGTTCATTAGGAGGGGGGGTTTACTCCGGACCCACAATACCAATTCGCCACTACCAGCCGTGATTTTTGGTATATTTCGACAAAACTTGGTATTCATAGTGGTAATCTACAGGTAAATATGTGTTGTAAAAATAAACTAAATCGGTTCATTAAAAGGGGGGGGTTTACTTCGGACCCAAATTCCTAACATACTCATACCGGTCGTAATTTCTGCTTTATTGTAACGAAACGCGGTATACGTCGTGGGTAACTCATGAGAAAGAAGTGTTGTAAAAATGAGCTGAATCGGTCAATCGGAAAGCGGGGGTTTAATTTGTAATGTATTTCGATAGAATAGCCCGCCAGACGTAGGTTCGCAAGGCCGCCGCAAGGAGCGCTAACTCCAACTAGAGGGACTGTATCCTGTTCCTGCGTCAGATCAAAAGACGAAAATATGAAGTTTTTAGTATTTATTAAGTAGTGTAGTAAACATAACTCTGGAAGCAAATTAATAATTGAACAGTTACTCATTACATAATTAAAAGAGAACTATTCATGTTTTTATTTTATTTATGTAGGATATTTTAAGCAAATTGTTCTGGAAACCAGTCTACACAACCCAAATTATAAGGAAAGTGCTTAGTTATGCAGCTCCTGCGTGACGGACTTTTTTGAAACACGAAAGGTCGTTTGGCCCCACTGTCCGCCGTAAGGTAAGGGTTAATCAAACTAGGTTAGGGACATGAAACATGATTTACATCCCTCACCCAAGAAATCTGAGAGAAAAGGTAATAAGTACCTGCAACAAGAGATACAACATGGCGGCGTAGATTACAACAGTCACTGTATATGTATTTAATAATGTTAATCCATTAAATGGCTGGCACTCTTTCTTGAACCTGAAATTTCAAATACATATTGAATGAAAATTATGACATCTCTACATTGAGGCATTGCCCTGTTTTTTTAGCACCCCCCCTTCATAGGGAGGAACCCCGCTTAGAAGGTTGATCTCATGAAACAATCCGGAAGTGCCGACTAGAAAATTTTGCGTTTCAGAGCCCCTAGAGACCGAAAATGAAATGATTTGGTGGTTCAAATTTGTTTATATATATATATATATATATATATATATATATATATATATATATATATATACTTGTCTGTTCGCGGCACTGACAGGTCAAAAATGGTCCGAATTTTGATGAAATTTCGTACAAAACTCTTTTGTCTAATTTGAAAGGTCAAGTTCGTTAACCAGAAGAATCCGCCCACCGGAACCTGGTTTTTGGAGCGAATGTCGCGCGAAAAAAATCGTTCCGCTTACTTCATATGCTTGCAAATACTCGTTTTATAGGCTTCTTGGCATAGGAAAACGAATGAAACCATTTTTACGGCGATAGCTTTAACCGTATTCGAGAAAATTGGAAAAATAGTTGTTGAATAACGATTTTGGTTTGGGTACTTAAAATCATGGGATTCGGTTGAAATATTTTCTGCATGTTCGAATTTCATCAAAACTAATATGTTGAAATTATGGTTACGTTTTGAGATAAGGAAGGGTTAGAATAAAATATTTTTTTAACAGACATGAAAAGTTTTGGGAACTTCGTATACTTTCATTAATATTTCGAAAACGGTTGAAAATCTTGGGAAGCGGAAGGTTGCCATTCGAAAGCTTACTAAATGGCCTACAAAAAAGGTTCTGAAGAAAGTCTTGAATAAGCGATGTAAATCGGAGAAATAAATGCTTAAACTTTGAAGTAATTGATTTCGTTTATTCGAACGGTTCTTTTTGTCTGTTTTTATTCCTTGTTATTTTTTAATTGCTTATAGTTGGATAATGTATTTGACAATAAAACAGATTAGGCAAAATAAGAAAAACAATTCATTGTTAGAAATATAGCTTGCCAAGAGAAAGACATTCGATGACGTCTTTTGAATATTTTCAATTGCCTTTATGCTGTTGGTTTTTTTATTTTATTTTTTAATTGATTTTATCTGTAGAATTATTACTATAGTAAAAGAACACAGGAATGTGTGAAAATATTTGATATTTTCCAATTCATTGAAACGTATGAAATGAAGTATCGGTAGAAGAGGATTCTAGGGTCTTGCGGACCTGACCCCAGGTATAGCCAGCCATAAAACCCATTTTTATTTTATTTTTTAATTGATTTTATTTGTAGAATTATTGCTATAGTAGAAGAACACAAGAAAATGTGAAAAATTGTGATATTTTTCAATGCATTGAAACGTATCTCGAGAAGATAGTCTGGCGGACCCGACCAGGTAAAGTAATAAAGCCCATTGAACAAAGGCCGGGGAAAATATTATCTGTTTCTATTCTAAGCTTTTAAATGACAACAGGGATATGAACGGAACCGCGCTAAGATGATGCAGTTCCTGCGAGTCGGACTTTTTTTAATATTGTTTCAGCTGCAAAATGATCCATCAGCTAAGATGTTCACACATCAGCTCGCCAAGGGAAAACCAAAGGTTGGTCTTGTCTCTAGACGAATATCTACACTTCGCACTTTCTCATGTAGAATTACACCAAAAGAGGAATTGGTTGAAAAAGTATATCTGACTATTCAAAGAAATTATAATAGCAACAATAATCGTCAATATACTTTTTTACCTAAGTGTAAGTTTACTTATTTATTTAAATTTTAACGTCCATTATTATTAACTAAGAATTTGAAGAAGAACCTATCTATAGGTTACCACCCTTTTCTAGTCAGGATAGGGCTGATGCCTTTTCTTTTTTCTAAAGAAAAGCCTAGTGGGAAATGAACCCATGACTTCTTTTTTTTTTTTTTTTTTTTAGAAAAAAAGAAAGAGCATTAGCCCTATCCTGGCTAGAAAAGGTTGGTAACCTATAGATAACCCGTCCTAAAATTCCTAGCTAAGAATAATGGACGTTAAAATGTAAATAAATTGAATAAATTTCTAGCTGCTAATAGGAGGATTCGATGAAGATTTGAAGGAATTTTTGAAAAATGCTATGGTATTTACGTATTAGCTTCAAAACAGGTTAAAGAACCGGCTCTCAGAGATCTGGATCAAGGCGTCAATTCAGTTTTGCCAATATGGCGACGGGATTATCAACGATTTGGGTTAACTACAGTTTCAATATAACCTTGAGCGAGCGAAAAGGCGTAGCACTTATGTGTTTATGGCACTATTACTATGCGTTTCCGCTCACTCAGGAGTATATCGAAACTCTAGTCAATCCAAATCGATGATAATATAGATCAAGGATGGTTTTTTTGGTGGATAATGGACGGATATGAAATGTAACAGTGCTTCCTTTCTTTCGGTAAAATAAACGACAAACTAGGAAATCGCGTGATAACAAACAAAGAAACACCAATCCCGTAAAAAACACCAATGTATAAATGAATTGTGTTTTAAGTAGAAAAGGAACAAGACGGTTACTGTAAACACAATGGCCAATAGAATTGCTTATATAAATAGACCAATAGAAATGCATTATCTATGATCCAAATCTCTGAACGAGACCCAAATCTTTGAGCGTTGAAGCTAATACTTAAGTACCAATGCTATCATTAGTGCAATCTCAATAACTACGGAAAGTGATAATATTACTGAAAATGAACAAGATGATGATGGCTTACCTGAGGAGGGCTTGATGATGTTCAACGTTGGAATTGAGACAAGTCTTCAAGCATTTCAGAAAGTCCTTGTCGTATACTAAACTCTCTAGCGAAGTATGCGCGACTTTTCCTGGATTACGCTTCGCATACATGGAGTACGCTCTCCCCTGGATGTTCATGATGGAATGGTTCAACACGCTGAAGTGTACTCTCAGATGTACAGTACTGCTGATCATTAGACCACTGTTGAAGACAGCTGTAGCGTAGACGTAAACCCAATATAGGAAGTCTATCAAGTAAGCCGATGCGAATCCGATGCCCGTATCGGTGCTAAAAGGATAATAGCTAGGGTGTGGAAGGTAGGGGTTTGCTAGGAGCTCTGAATCGCTTGGCACGTGTATCATGTATTCAGACAGGGGAAATACTACCATTACTGAAAACATACAAAATATATAAATGTTGATAAGTCTGTTCAACTTGTTGTTTATGTCCTTTTCTATGTTCTGTAGCATCCTAATTTGGTCTTGATCTAGTTCTTCTTCTTTATACAAATATATGCTGGAATTTATCATGTCTCTCATTTTTATTAATGACCTGTAGAAGAAAAATGTTTCTCATTAGTTGTATAAAATGTAGAGCGAGTCTCGCTGTACGTATTCAAAAATAATAAGAATAATTCGGTGAGGGGGGAGGGATGTAATGTGGCGTCCAGCAACCCGTATGCCAGGCAGAGCCAACATCCGCACGTCCGGACGTGCTGGCTCTGCCTGGCGAAAGGGTTGCTGGAGCGGACGCGTCCAGCAGAGCTTCAGCAACCCGTATGCCAGGCAGAGCCAACATCCGCACGTCCGGACTTACGAAATGACATATTCAAGCGTACCTTCTATCCGTCAACACCTACAGCTGACCATCCCGTCAGCACTCTTTGAACCACAGAGTCTAGGATCCGCGTCGGAGCAGGGACTCTGCAGATTGGTTCTTTCTGGAGAAACAGTGCCGATATACTAGCCTAGGTGGCAGCTTTACCATCATATTCTCTGGCAAAGATTAGAGGCCTGTGTACTTATAAAACCGTACCTACAAGCAGGATTGCCCCTTGTTAAAAAAGGTAAGTATTTATAGGAATAAGCACTTTATTATGCAGATGAATACAGATCACGTATGGTTCAGGACACTGCACTAGTAGGGAGCTTACAGGTAAGAAAAGAAGGATGGGGAGCGCCTGACCACACCTAGCAATATAGTATCGATACACACAGAAATATAAATAATATTTACATTCAACACCCCTACACGATAACTCAGATGGTGAGCAGGACCCCCTAGGCGTTAAGGGGTATAACTACCTTGTTCGATCGAAAATCAAAGTCATTTTCTTGAAATTATAAATAAAAAATAAATCAATATTTTTCAATTCTTTATATCAGACTTTGAAGTATAAAAAAAAATACGTTTAAATTCTTTGAAAAAAAAGTGGCGGCGCTGTGTCTGACAAACGGATACCCTCTTTTTTCACGGACGTTAGTCTGCAGGCGGCAATTTTTAATCTAGAACGAAAAACTAAAATTATTTCAAAAGAAGAAGGTTAAATCTAGTAAAGTACGTAGTATTTTTAAGAAATATATATATATATATTTTTTCTAAAATGGTGAACAATTATTCATTTTCTATTAAAAAGTCCGTCGACAATCGGTCATAAAATCTTTATAATTCAATGAATCGAAAAAATCCTACATACCTTTTTAGCAAATACCATGAGGAAGCTAAAGTTAAAATTTGAAGTTGATCGGGAAAAAATTGAAGACGCCAGAGTATCGCCCGATTTGAAAAACATAGTTTTGAGAAAACTACTTTAAAGTTTAGTGTTCTGAAATGTTCATGTCTTTCCTATTTAATTTTTTTTCATACTTTCTTGTAATAAATATAAAAAAATGGGTTTTAATTTTGAAATGTATTAAAGAAGGACCAAAAAAAAAAAAAATTAACAATTAAAAAGGGACCAATCGACGCTCGCTCAAACATTTTCTTCAAATCAGCACCGCGTTCGCTCGGCATCGGGATTTCACTCGTAAAATCGTATTTTTGCCCATTTAAAACTTTTTCCTTCACTCTTGTATATCATTTTTGATTAGTTAAGGAGGAATTTTAGCCAATAAAAAAAAAAAGTTACAAGGTAGTTGAAAAAGTTACCCCTTAAATGAATGGAAGCAACCTTCAAGAACACAGTGGGGTGCTACAGGGTCTGGTCAAAATCAGAATAGAATTGAATCGATTTAGACGTTTTGTATTGAGAAAAAGAAGAATAGCTCATTGAGATCTTGGAAACAACAAAGTGCAAACATTTTCAAACTATATAGTTATTAGCAGAGCGGATGTCAATTCCTACATCGAGGTATCTCCGTTCTTAATATATTTCCGGAACATGGTAGTATAGCGAGAATCAGTAAAATGGCGAACTGCTCATTATAATAGAAGCAATTACATAGGTTCAATCCTAATACATGTCAAATGCTAAAACCTTGAGTTTGTTAAGTGTTAAAGCAAATTACCCTAAATACATCATATCCGATGGAGATGTTCCAGTTATCAACACAAGGACTTGCAAACGAGTTCCCACGTTTTCTTAAAGGAGGAGCGCCGACCGCTTGTCCCACCTTATTCTGGTCCCCAAAAAGTTGTAAGTCGTATTGCCAAACACTTTACCATAGCCATAGGACAAAAATCAGACTAAAGCCTGCCTATCTTCTTACGACCGACATAGAGAGAAACATCGCTTCACCAACCAACCAACAGCCGCAAACGACTTCTCCTTCATCGAAGCAAGTAGACCCCACGACGCAGAGACCAGAACCAGGCCTACCTGCCACTATGGAACCACTGCCTGCAACCAGCAACCCGCAGCCACCCTCAGAGTATAGAACAAGAGCTGGTAGGCTAGTGAAACGCAAGGTTTTCTTCGCTGACTCCGTCATCAGGGGGGGAGCAGTGTAGCAACCTATGTTTGATTATGCCGCCCAGACTTATCTCCTTTTTGCTCACCTGAATCCCGCCTAATTAGCGGAACAATTTGACAGTAATACTGATAACACCTGTTGATTGGCATCTCCACACCAAGCTCATTACGGATCTAGTCCATCAACGGATCAGCGGACGCCGCTATCTGCCTTATTCCGCAGGATCAGCTGGAGTTGTAGTGGGAGTACAACATAACGAGACTTTCATCTGTGAGTCATTTATTACTACTGGCTGTATTAGCAGAAGTCGGTAACCTCCCTAGCGGTTACATATCCGCCAAAGAGATCCTAGCCAGAGAGTAACCAAGGAGATACATGACCAGCCTTTACTGATGACGTCATAGCCTCAATATTTTACTATTTTCATTTTTGTATCATATTTATCTTTCTTTTGCCAGAAGCATTTATTTATCATTTTTAAAGAATAAATTATTATTATTTTATTATATTGTTTGGGACCTTCTGATTTTTTGATCACTACCCCAACAATTTCTTCAGTTAAGCCACCGCACACTGCGACATCTTCATAGACATTAATGAAATCTTCATAGGTTATCCGACATAGATGACCCAATGTCTATAGAATCGATGCGACTTATTCCACTTTCGTTTGATTTTAAAAATTCAGCTTTTTAAAAGCATTTACCAGATGGGGGAATATTTTGACAAGATTTGATTATTATTGTTTTACAATATGTTAGATAATGTCTGAATATCTTGACATTTCGAATGTATCAGGTCATCCCATAAGTAATGCCGATTTTTAATGTTATGTCTGTTTATGTACCTTCCTTTTCGATTTTTCTGTTTATTATAGCATTAAATATTATTTAATTTATCATGTTATTCTGAGCTGAAATTTCATTTGAAATGTATCTCCCAAAATTCCACTTATGCCATGTTATGTTTTGGGAATTCGATAAAGGAGAAAACGCTGCTTCAAGTTATCAAAAACTTGTAGAAATATATGGCAATAATGTCATTACTGTGCGACAAGTGCGACGGTGATTAACCAACAGAGCATGACGACGCACGCCTGCAGACTGTAGAAGAAAATCCTGTTGTAACAGTCGAAGAGCTAGGAGAAAAACTTGGATTGGCGCATTCTACAGCCCACCGACTTAAACCAACATTGCTTATTGGATGACCGGAAATTTGGGATTTTCGTCTTCACCATTCCGGCGTTCTACATCTTCTTGTACAAGTGAACAGTATTTAACAAATAAAAAAAATAAAAAATCAGTCCCGTAACAGGCTACGAGGGCCCCGAGGGGCAGACACTATAGAGGTATCTGATTAATGACCATACGGCGCACTAGGGAGATCGTGCGGTCAGTACTATGCTCCGGCCGCCTGATTTTCCCCTTGGCTGCTTCGACTGCTAGAGTCATTAGCACCAACCAAGGTACCCATTAATAAATAAATTAAAGGCTGGGTTGGCCTAGGCCGTACTTAACAAATAGTCTTTTTAATATTATTTTTTTGGTGATATGTTATTCAGAAACTTTGACACTATCTGGGCCATGTTTTGTGACAGTAACTACGTCATTATGTAATGTAATTAAAATTACGTTCTTTACGTATTAAAGTAGTTACCTTTCCGTTGCCATCCTTCCTCCGAGGCTCCAGAAGCTCCATACTGTGACAGTGTACAAATGTAGTATTTCGACGGTGAGATTCTTTTCGGACGACACTAAATACAACATGTATGCCGATGATATGTGTATGTAGGCATAGAACAGCCACAGAATAAGCCTATAAAGTACATAACTAGCTTGTTTGCTGAAGGAGTAGCCTACAAATGCACAGAGGAGTCTGTGATCTTGGAAGTTGTCTACTGGACGGGCTCCTGATGCATCTTGCACTATTACTTTCGTCGGCATTCTTCAAGGATGCATTTTTGCCATCTACAATAATAATAAAAAAATAAAATAAATGAAAAATTAATAAACAAGAAGAACAGTAAAATAAATAAACAAAAAAAGTATTTAATTGTTTACAACAAGACTACATAGCACAAATATAAATCTAAATGAAAGGCTTAGTTGTCCTTAATGAATGGCTTAAAGTGTACCCATAAAATACAAGGTATAACTGTAGGAAATACAGGTTACCTATAAGTTACAAGGTTTACTTGTTGGAAAGACAAGGTTACCTATAAGTTACAAGGTTGGCCGGCATTCTTCCAGACCTTAATATTACTAAAAATGGCTGGGGAATTCTTACAAGACGTTTATATAGAGAGTCAAGACAATATTCCACTATGAGCTAAAAAGTGAAAATCTAGCTTCAGGGGATGACAAACCTCAAGAAGCATTAAAAAAAGGATTGTATTTTTGAAGTAATAAAACGTGATGGAAAAGTCACAGAATTTTAAATCCCTCTATTGTTATTTTTTTCTTCAAGTGTGTCTAACGACGCACCTAGAATCCGATTGTAATTTTTATTTTAATCATTAATTTAATAAACTGAACTTTGTCGAATTTTAATAAACTACAACTGAAGCAAAATAAGAATTATCAGAGATAACAGCTGAATTACCTCCATTTGTAAATAAAGATGCGGCTAAACATTTATGTTTATTATTGTGAAATAAATGGTGAGAAATGCCACAAAAAAATTTAAAAGAATAAAATGTAATTATTATAAGGTAAGTAATTATTGTATAGAAATAAGATATTAAAGCACTAGAAAGGGTTTGACTATAACCGTGCTTGCAGAAGCTCTACCTTCCCAGGGCTCCAAGGCCGAGCCTTCAAGGCTTGATAAGGTTAGGATGGAGCCTCACTCCCGAGCCTTCATCGAGCCCTCAGAGCTCGGGCTGTAGAGGTTAGGTTCAAGGTTCAGGTCTGAAGCCTCGAGCCTGGGCTCGCTTTTAACAACACTAGTTTGAATACCGCAGCCGGTAGGAAGATTACCACTCCCAGAAATAATAACAGAAGTTTCAGTTACTTCAGACCTATGTAAGGACCTTCTAAATTCGTTGAAGGCAGACATGGTAAAGGCTGGTCTTTTAAAACGTGTGAAAGATAGAATGAGTAATAATAGGAAACCCTGTTTTGACACTCACTCTTTTCAGAAAAAAAAACATTATAAGTCTCTTCATAAAATAGCACGTAAAAACAGTATTGCCCCTCATTACCAAGAACCTTCCCTAAAAGAGATTATTGGAAATAGCTAAAAAAATTCACTGATGGAAAATAGAAAATTCTGAGAGTTTTGGGCATGCATGAGGACTTTCCAACAACAAACACTTTTATTTGGACAAATACAAACGTATCATTAAGCAAAACAAAACTCTTTCTTTTTTTTAGGCTAAATTTTTAGATATTTAGCATAAAAAAAAGAAATAGAAAGAAAAGAAAAGAATTTTTTTGGTAGTGTCCAGAAACGAAGACCAAATGAAAATAACATCTCCATTACAGAATGGGAAACTTCTTTCTGGATCTTCTCCCATCACAAAAAAGGCATTAACATAGACAAGCACTACATCCATTCCAGAAGGTATTAACATAGACAAACACTACATCCATTCCAGAAGGTATTAACATAGACAAACACTACATCCATTCCAGAAGGTATTAACATAGACAAACATTACATCCATTCCAGAAGGTATTAACATAGACAAGCACTACATCCATTCCAGAAGGTATTGACATAGACAAACATTACATCCATTCCAGAAGGTATTAACATAGACAAACACTACATCCATTCCAAAAGGTATTAACATAGACAAACACTACATCCATTCCAGAAGGTATTAACATAGACAAACATTACATCCATTCCAGAAGGTATTAACATAGACAAACACTACATCCATTCCAGAAGGTATTAACGTAGACAAACACTACATCCATTCCAGAAGGTATTAACGTAGACAAACACTACATCCATTCCAGAAGGTATTAACATAGACAAACATTACATCCATTCCAGAAGGTATAAACATACACAAACATTACATCCATTCCAGAAGGTATTAACATAGACAAACATTACATCCATTCCAGAAGGTATTAACATAGACAAACATTACATCAATTCCAGAAGGTATTAACATAGACAAGCACTACATCCATTCCAGAAGGTATTAACATAGACAAACACTACATCCATTCCAGAAGGTATTGACAAAGACAAACACTACATCCATTCCAGAAGGTATTAACATAGACAAACACTACATCCATTCCAGAAGGTATTGACAAAGACAAACACTACATCCATTCCAGAAGGTATTAACATAGACAAACACTACATCCATTCCAGAAGGTATTAACATAGACAAACACTACATCCATTCCAGAAGGTATTAACATAGACAAGCACTACATCCATTCCAGAAGGTATTAACATAGACAAACACTACATCCATTCCAGAAGGTATTAACATAGACAAACACTACATCCATTCCAGAAGGTATTAACATAGACAAACACTACATCCATTCCAGAAGGTATTAACATAGACAAGCACTACATCCATTCCAGAAGGTATTAACGTAAACAAACACTACATCCATTCCAGAAGGTATTAACGTAAACAAACATTACATCCATTCCAGAAGGTATTAACATAGACAAACACTACATCCATTCCAGAAGGTATTAACATAGACAAGCACTACATCCATTCCAGAAGGTATTAACATAGACAAACATTACATCCATTCCAGAAGGTATTAACATAGACAAACACTACATCCATTCCAGAAGGTATTAACATAGACAAACATTACATCCATTCCAGAAGGTATTAACATAGACAAACATTACATCCATTCCTGAAGGTATTAACATAGACAAACACTACATCCATTCCAGAAGGTATTAACGTAGACAAACACTACATCCATTCCAGAAGGTATTAACATAGACAAACATTACATCCATTCCAGAAGGTATTAACATAGACAAACATTACATCCATTCCAGAAGGTATTAACATAGACAAACATTACATCCATTCCAGAAGGTATTAACATAGACAAACATTACATCCATTCCAGAAGGTATTAACATAGACAAACATTACATCCATTCCTGAAGGTATTAACATAGACAAACACTACATCCATTCCAGAAGGTATTAACGTAGACAAACACTACATCCATTCCAGAAGGTATTAACGTAAACAAACACTACATCCATTGCTGAAGGTATTAACATAGACAAACACTACATCCATTCCAGAAGGTATTAACATAGACAAGCACTACATCCATTCCAGAAGGTATTAACATAGACAAACACTACATCCATTCCAGAAGGTATTAACGTAGACAAACACTACATCCATTCCAGAAGGTATTAACATAGACAAACACTACATCCATTCCAGAAGGTATTAACATAGACAAGCACTACATCCATTCCAGAAGGTATTAACATAGACAAACACTACATCCATTCCAGAAGGTATTAACATAGACAAACACTACATCCATTCCAGAAGGTATTAACATAGACAAACACTACATCCATTCCAGAAGGTATTAACATAGACAAGCACTACATCCATTCCAGAAGGTATTAACGTAAACAAACACTACATCCATTCCAGAAGGTATTAACGTAAACAAACATTACATCCATTCCAGAAGGTATTAACATAGACAAACACTACATCCATTCCAGAAGGTATTAACATAGACAAGCACTACATCCATTCCACTATGCCTGATTTAGATGGTACCTCCACTCTAGAAGAACTACATACAGATTAAGCAATTATTTATTTATTTTTATTTTATTTTTAATTTTGACGTCCATTATTATTAACTACGAATTTTTGGACGGGTTATCTACAGGTTACCACCCTTTTCTAGCCAGCATAGGACTGATGCCTTTTCTTTTTTCGAAAGAAAAGCCACCACCCCTATTGGGAATCGAACCCACGACTTTTGGCACGGAGTGATAAGTGCTCACGCCTTAACGCTAACGGCTACCGGGCCTCCAGATGAAGCTATTAAAGGTTGCAATATAAATAAAGCAGCTGGATCAGATTTAATACCGTATGAAGTATGTAAGAATTATAACACAGGAACACACAAAAAAGTGGTATTTTCAAAAGGCTCCATGAATATATTGTTATGTATTTCGACACGCTGAATCCGTATCCGGAGTCCGTTTAAAAGAAGCGTTAAGCCTTGGAAAACATCAACCCAAGAGACAATAAGTAAAGAAGTGGCGTTAACCCGGTTAAGAATAGGTCACACACTCCTTCCTCATGCCAAGGAATGCACCTCAAGTTAATCTCAATCCCTTCTAGGACGTTCATCGTATACCCCTTTTTAACATTGTGCAACAAAGTTACATCTAGGGCCTCTTTATTGTGGTCTTCTTTTTGCAAATGAGTGAACATTTCAGAAGAGTTATACGTCATATGCTCATAACACCTCTTCTTCAATTTTCGACCACACTGTCCAATATAAGACGCCTCACACGATGTACATTTCATCTTGTAAATCCCGGACTTCTCCACTAAGGGTACTTTTTCCTTGGCATTACACAGTAGAGACTTTATAGAGCCACGGTTTTTGAAAGCCACATTAATTCCTTGGCTACCTAACTGTTGCCCCAACTTGTCTGAAAGACCTTCTATATATGGCATAGAACACCATTTGATCGATGTTTTATGCGACTCTTCTTTGTCCCCATCTTTCCCATATATTTTATTGAGACGTCTCTTTACCATTTTATCCACTAACGTTTTTCCATAACCATTCACATGTGTTATGTGTTTTATGGTATTTAGTTCATTTAGATAGTCTCCTTTACTAAGTGGGATCCTCAGCATTCGGTCAACTAAATATATAAAACTAGACAATTTGTGCCTATAACTATGACTCGAGTCAGATGGAATCATGGTTTCTGTGAAAGTGGGCTTCCTATATATGCCAAATGAGCGAGCCTTCTTCTCTCTCGTTATCTGTAAGTCTAAAAAGCATAACACTCCCTCAACTTCCAATTCAGACGTGAATCGAATAGACCGATGACATCCATTGGCGTACTTTAACAATCCAGTCAATTCCTCACGCGACCCGGAAAACCCCAACAATACGTCATCTACATACCTGTACCAAAATTTAATCCGACCATAGAATGGATTTTTCTTAGTATTTATGAAACATGCCTCAAACCAGTCCATAAACATGTCAGCTGCTAAAGGGCTAATGGGAGAACCCATAACAAGGCCTGTGTTTTGTTTGAAAAATTTTCCCTGATATTTACAATAATTTTGGCGTAAGCAGATTTTAAGTAATTGTATGAGTTCTGAAATAACTACAGGATTGATTTTTCTGTTATTTAATACTTCTTTAAATAGGCTGACTGCGTGATCTGGCGGTATGTTTGAGAACATGTTAGTCACATCAAAAGATACAAGGAGCCTGTTCTCCGGCAACGCGTCAGGATTGATGTTATTCAATTTCTCGATGAGGTCAATATCATTTAAAACAGTGTTAGCCGGTTTAAAATTTGTCAGGTTATTAAAAGTTTATAGTTCGGTGTTAAAGATTATATATTTTTTGTTTTTCTATGCTGTAGAAGCACTGAGGATGGAGCTGTAGACTCCGAAAGCTTGCTTTGAGTGAATAAAATAAATCATTTGTGGTGGAGACCTTGGAGTTAGTTGGTTTTCCTATTTGGATGCAGTACCACCACCGTCCAGCCAAATCAATGTCAAGATATATATATATATATATATATATATATATATATATATATATATATATATATATATAGGAAAGTGTGTATATATTTATATATATGCTTGCCTGTTCGCACTCCTGACGGCTCAAAAATGGTCCGATTTTGATGAAAGTTGGTACAAAAATCTGTCTTCTAATTTGAAAGGTCAAGTTCGTTAACCAGCAGAATCCGCCCATTAGAAGATGGCGTTTGGGGCGAAATTCGCGTAAAAAAAATCGTAACGCTTACGTTTTTGAGTTCGAATGCTTGCAGGTACTTCTTTTATAGGTTTCTTAACATAGGAAAACGAATTAAACCATTTTTAAGGCGACATCTGTAACCGTTTTTGAGAAAAGTGGAATTAATGTTTTCGCATGTCATTATTTTTTTGTGGGTACTTAGAATCGCAGGATTTAATTGAAATTTTTTCTACATCTTGGAAATTAATCCCAACTAAGATGCTTAAATTTTGGTTATATTTGGAGTTGACAAATTTTATTAATAGACATGAAAAGTTTTCGGATCTTCATACATTTTTCGTAAATATCTCGATAATGGTTAGGAAATCGTGGTAAGTGGAAGGTGACCATTCGAATGCTTACTAAATTCTCTACAAAAAAGGTTCTGAAGCAATATTCGATGAGGCAACGTCAATCAGAGATATAAGCGCATAAAACTTAAAAAGTGTTTATTTTGTTGTTTTGAAGGGGATATTCTCTTTGTTTATTTCACTTTTTAATTGTTTGTTTTTTGTTGTCAATTGCATTTATCAGTAAAATTAGTATTCTAGTAAAATAAGCTAAGAAACGGTGAAAGGTATTGGTAATACGTTTGGAATGGCTGTGGAAATCAATATGGCTGTGGCTAACCATGATGGCGTATAAATAGGTTTGTTTTGAATTCTCCTATCTATATAAACTTCCTCCTGCTACAACTGAAGTTATCATTATTTCCTATTTTATAGAAAGATTTAACCCACGAGAGAATTTGGAGAATTTTATTTGCCATGAAGCACATATTTACAGTTGATTATTACAGTGAAACGAATTTGCTAGTAAAAGAAAGAACTTAAAATGACAATGACAATGTTGTTTGGAATAGAGCCTTCTGAGCAGTAGTCGTAGAGTGAGTACGTTTTCAGTACATAATGGTATTGACTTATTCAGCCTTCCTCAAGAATGAGGATTAAGAATTATCCGCTTCTGAGTAAGTTGGCTACTGTCAGTTTCCTGTTATTTGTGATGCCTAATCTACTCCACTTCTTTTAGATGTACGGAACCGCGCTAAGATGACGCAGTTCCTGCGAGTCGGACTTTTTATTACTGTTATAGTGAATTTTAGCTTATACACAAATAACCTAATACGTTAACTGTTTTTTTTTTTTTTTTTTTTTTTTTTTTTTTTTTTATGGCGCATCAACTGTTTGGCTATTAGCACCGGGCTATCTACAAGTTGCCACCCATTTCTAATGCCAACAGCACGTGGTCGGTCACCCATTCAGGTACTGACCACGCCCGACGTTGCTTAACTTCGGTGATCTACGAGAACGTGGCTATGGTGATCTGCATTCAACGTGGCTATGGCCGTTGGCTACGTTAACTGTTAAAAATATTATAATTGAGAACATATGTTAGCGCGGTTCCTCCCTCCCCCATAGGGAGGAACCCAGCTTATAAGGTTGATCTCATGACGCAATCCAGAAGTACCGACTAGAAAATTTTGCGTTTCTGAACCCCTAGAGACCGAAAATGTTGGTGGTTCAAATTTGCATCTAATATATAAAATTCTCGTGTCACAGTTTTCGTTGCCATACTCCTCCGAAACGGCTTGACCGATTTGATGAAATTTTTTGTGCTTATCCGGTATCTATGAGAATCGGCCAACATCTATTTTTCATCCCCCTAAATGTTAGGGGTAGTCCACCCCTAAATTTTATTTTTTATTTTTTAGACAAAATTTTTAATTTCTATTTTTTTATGATACAACATACAAAAATACATACAATCCTCAATTTTCACCCTTCTACGATCAACCCTTATTTAATTATTTAAATAAAATTATTTAATTACTACAGGTGTCACTTCTGACCCAGTAAACAGCACGGAGTAGGGATGAGAACGAAGCCGGTCTCCTTTCTTTCTGACTCCCTACACAGTTGTCGGCCATCATTATTGTTTATGCATCAAGTGTAGTAGTAACGTTGAAAATTATTATTTTGCTATCTCAGTGTAACTCTCATATTAATTTTTAATCATTCCTATTTTATCAATAATAATTAAATTATCAATTTTGAGTGTATTTTGCACGATTAGTTAATCAAGTGATTTTATAACCTCAAAAGTACTCAACACGTGACACGAGCTTCCAATAACAACGGATTTTGTGTTGTAAGTATACTTTTTTTTATTTATATCGAAAATGTTGTTGATCTTATAAAAATGTAATTTTAATTTAATTTTATTAAAAAAATGTAATTAAACAATTAAGATTTTCATAGTTTACAAAAAATCAATCATTATGAATCTTTATTTTGAAATGTCAATGGAAATATTGGTTGTATGAAAAAATTATAAGAGACAATGTTTTCATAAAATTTAATTTTTTACTTTTGTTTGAAAAATTTTTCCATAAAACTTATATTTTTGTTATAATTTCATAAATTAAAACTAATCATTTCAAAACTGCGGCAAAAATCCTGGCCCTAATTATACTTTTAACATTTTTCATCATTAAATAATTTCATTAATTCTATTTATGTATGTTTTGTACAGTGAGCAATGCCAAGAAAACGCAAAGGGGCTGATTTGAGCCGCAGTACAAGTAAAGCTCGAAACTTGCGAAATAGCAGGTCCGAAAGAACAGAAGAACAACTCCAGCAACAAAATACTGATGCACGTGTCAGAATGGCGCAATTGCATGAAGAAGAGCCAGAAGATACACGAGCTGAACGCAATGAAGCCAGAAGATTAGAACAAGGACAATCACGCCGTTTCACAGTCAATAGACGAAGAACAAACGACCAACAACGACAACAGGTACATCGAGCATTTATATCTGATTCATTCCTGCGTCTAGCATTCCAGTATGAGCCCGATATTGAATATTATGCTCATTCAAAAGTGGTAATTGGTGCTATGGACAAGGAATGTCCGCATTGTCATGCTCTGAAATTCAAAAATGAGCCAGCTGGGATGTGTTGCGCGTCAGGAAAAGTGCAACTACCTGAAATTGAAACACCACCTGAACCATTGAACGGCATACTTATCGGCACGGATCCAGATTCTAACGTGTTCCTGAAGTCAATTCGAAGATTCAATTCATGCTTTCAAATGACATCGTTCGGAGCAACAGAAATAGTTCGAAATACTAATGCAAATGGTCAACAATTCAATTCTACATTCAAAATCAGAGGCCAAGTTTATCATAAAATGGGCTCACTGCTGCCAATGCCAAACGAACCACATAAATTCTTACAAATCTACTTTATGGGCGGCGAGGATTCCGGAAGCGCACTTGCCAATCGCGTGAATGCACGTTGTGATTATAATAACCTTGATTCACTTTATGCCAGGCGCATCGTCAGCGATCTAGATGCTCTTTTGAACGTTGAATATATTCAAATCACATATGCACCAATTACAAAGGGATAATCACGCTATCGTCATTAATCCTGATAAAACACCAGCTGGAGAGCATATTCGTAGATTCAATGCACCCGTTGTTGATGATGTTGCTGGAATCATGGTTGGCGATTGTACAGCTGCACGAGAAATTGTGATTCGTAGAAGAAATAATAATCTTCAGTTCATTGCTGACACACATCGTTCATATGACGCTCTCCAATATCCGCTAATATTCTGGAAGGGACAAGACGGATATTGCATAAACATAAAACAACGATATCCCGTATCAGGTACTTCATTGATTATTAATTTGATCATTAATCATTTAACAAAACAATTAAATTATTGAACGTAATAAATTTAAATTAATTTTTATTACAGGAGCTGAAACAAACAAGAACGTTAGCTCAAAGGATTATTATGCGTACCGATTAATGATTAGACGTGGCCTGGACAACGTCATTTTACGATGTCGTGAGCTTTGTCAACAATTCATGTACGCGAAGATTGAGAGCGAACGACTACGATACTTACGATATAATCAACAAAAGCTGCGCGCGGAAGAGTACATTCATTTGCGAGACGCTATCAACAACAACGCCGACGTCGCCGAAATTGGTAACCATGTCATTTTACCATCATCGTACGTAGGCAGTCCACGTCATATGCAAGAATATATACAGGATGCTCTGACTTTCGTGCGCGAATATGGACGACCATGTTTATTTATCACGTTTACATGTAATCCAAAATGGCCAGAGATTACATCTTTGCTACTGCCTGGCCAAAATGCAATACATCGCCATGACATTACAGCACGTGTGTTCAGACAAAAGTTGAAGTCTTTAATAAGTTTCATTACTAAATCACATGTATTTGGTCCCACACGTTGCTGGATGTATTCGGTTGAGTGGCAAAAGCGAGGATTACCTCATGCACACATTTTGGTTTGGTTCATCGACAAAATCCGTCCTGAAGAAATTGATAGTATCATTTCTGCGGAAATTCCAGATCCATCCACTGACCAACTGCTGTTTGATATTGTTACAACAAACATGATTCATGGTCCATGTGGTACTCTTAATAGTTCATCGCCTTGCATGGCTGATGGAAAATGTACTAAAAATTTCCCTAAAGATTTTACCAATGATACGGTCACAAATGTCGACGGATACCCAATATATCGTCGAAGAAATCTTGAAAATGGCGGACAATCATTTATTGAAAATATCATCAACACAGACATTGATATTGACAATCGTTGGGTGGTGCCATATTCGCCTCTGCTGAGCAAGACATATAATGCTCATATTAATGTTGAGTTCTGCAGTTCTGTGAAGAGCATCAAATACATTTGCAAGTATGTCCATAAAGGCAGTGATATGGCTGTGTTTAGAGCGGAAAATACTAATGTGAATGCTCCTCCAGTGAATAAAAACGATGAAATAACGCTCTACCAAATTGGTCGGTACATCAGCTCCAATGAAGCTGCTTGGCGTATCTTTGGTTTTCCAATTCATGAACGGGATCCAGCAGTTGTTCAGTTAGCCATCCATCTTGAAAACGGTCAGCGTGTATTTTTCACGAACGAGACAGCGATTGATCGTGCAATAAATCCACCTAAAACTACACTCACTGCATTTTTTGAATTGTGTAATCGTGCGGATGATTTTGGTGCCTTTGCACGAACATTACTCTATTCACAAGTACCACGCTATTTCACATGGACTCAAACAAAAACATGGATGCCCCGCAAGCAAGGCTCACCAGTTGCTGCATGTCTCAATTTATTTAAATCAAACGCCTTGGGGCGATTATTTACAGTCAATCCAAGACACACGGAGTGCTTTTATCTTCGACTGTTATTGGTTAATGTTACTGGCCCATTATCATTTCAAGATATACGTAAAGTGAATGGGCAAAAATATCCAACGTATAAAGATGCATGCCTTGCACTCGGCTTGCTGGAAGACGACAACCAGTGGGAATGCATGCTTGCTGAAGCTGCATTGAACTGTACAGCAATACAAATTCGTCTACTATTCGCTATAGTGTTGACTACATGTTTCCCAGCCCGAGCACAGATATTATGGGAAAATCACAAAGATTCAATGACTGATGATATATTGCATCAACATCGTATACGGTGCCACGATCTAACCATAACATTCAGCGACGAAATGTACAATGAAGCATTGATTGCTATTGAGGATCTTTGCATTGTCATTGCCAACTTACCACTTAGTAATTTCGGTATGAATTCGCCAAATCGAACTGCATCTGATTTAATGAATACTGAAATGAATCGTGAACTGCAGTACAGTACTGTAGAAATGGCAGCGATTGTTGCCCGCAATGTCCCACTAATGAATGAGGAACAAAGAACCATTTATGATCGCATTATGCTCGCAGTTTCAGCTGGACAAGGTGGGTTCTTCTTTTTGGATGCACCGGGTGGAACTGGCAAAACATTCGTTATTTCGCTAATTCTTGCTGAAATACGATCAAATAATGGCATCGCATTGGCAGTTGCATCATCGGGCATGGCAGCAACTTTATTGGATGGAGGTAGAACAGCTCATTCAGTATTTAAGCTGCCACTAAATATTCAGAATAACCCTGACGCAGTATGCAACATTAAGAAACAATCGTCCATGGCCACTGTGCTGAAACGGTGTAAAATTATTATTAGGGATGAATGTACTATGGCACACAAACATTCACTTGAGGCGTTGAACAGGACATTGAAAGATATTAAAAACAGTGGCAAACTATTTGGCGGAACTCTGTTGGTCCTTTCAGGTGATTTCAGACAAACACTTCCAGTCATTCCACGTTCAACATACGCTGATGAGATCAACGCTTGCTTAAAATCATCTCCATTATGGCGTAATGTTGAAAAATTACAGCTAAAAATAAATATGCGCGTTCAAATGCTTCAAGATCCATCCGCTGAAACATTTTCAAAACAACTCTTAGATATCGGTGATGGAAAAGTTGCTATAGATGAAACTGGATACGTAAAATTACCGACCGATTTCTGCACAATCGCTGATTCGCAAGATACTCTCATTGAACAAATATTTCCCGATGTACACACACAGTACATAAATCATGAGTGGCTTGCAGAAAGAGCGATTTTAGCGGCAAAAAATGTAGACGTTGACAATTTAAATCTGAAGATACAAATGTTGTTGCCAGGGAACTTGGTATCATATAAATCTATTGATACAGTTTGCGACGACAGCGAAGCAGTAAATTTTCCCACAGAGTTTTTGAACTCACTGGATTTGCCAGGCATGCCACCGCATAATTTACAATTAAAGGTTGGATCTCCAATTATCTTGCTTCGTAATTTGAACCCGCCCCGGCTGTGCAACGGTACGCGATTAGTCATTCAAAAATTAATGAAAAACGTGATCGAAGCCAGGATTTTAAATGGCAAGTTCAGAGGTGAAAATATACTCATACCACGGATTCCTATTATACCTACAGATGTGCCAATTCAATTCAAACGTATTCAGTTTCCCATTAGATTGGCATTTGCAATGACTATCAACAAATCCCAAGGTCAAACGATGTCTGTTTGTGGATTAGATTTGAGAACACCATGTTTTTCACACGGACAATTATACGTGGCATGCTCTCGAGTGGGTAAACCATCCAGTTTGTTTGTGTTAGCTAAAGATGGACTAACAAAAAATATTGTTCACGCTATAGCATTAAGAGATTGATATTGTTTAATAGTGTTACTGTCGTAATTGTTTAATTAATGATATATAATTTTAAGGAATAAATTATAATAACTTAAAAATAATGTTTGCCTTTTGTTATTTTTATATTCCCTCATCGTTCACAGCGCTCCATGCTTATTACACGCATATACCACATTCTTACATACAAACAATATACACATTCTAACATGCATACATACTTACAATAAGTAAGCTATTTTTTGTCTACACTAGAAATTACTAGGAAATTATTTATATGGCAAAACAACGTTTGCCGGGTCAGCTAGTATATTTATATATATATATATAAATCACGTGTCTGTATGTTTTTCTGTTTGTTGGTTCCTTATAAAAATCCACACTGTTTGACCGTTTTTGACCAAACTTGGAATAATGGTAGGTCTTGATACGAGAAATCTCCTAGGCTAGGTCAAAAAAAATCTACCAGCTGTCTGTCTGTATGTTTGTCCCTTATACAAATCCATAGCGTTCATCCGATTTTGACTAAACTCGGTAGACATGTAGATCTTAATCCGAGGAGTGTCGTAGGCTAAGTCAAAAACGTCTTATAGCTGTCTGTCTGTATGTTTGTGCCTTATACAAATCCACACCGTTCGTCCGATTTTGACTAAACTCGGTACACATGTAGATCTTAATCTGGGGAGTGTCGTAGGTTAAGTCAAAAACGTCTACCAGATGTCTGTCTGTATGTTTGTTCTTTATACAAACCCACACCGTTTGACGGATTTTGATCAAACTGAGCACACAGGTTGGTCTTGATCAGGGGATTGTCATAGGCCAGGTCAAAAACGTCTACCAGCTGCTGTATGTATGTTGTTGTTTCTTTTTATAAAAATCCACACCGTTAGACCGATTTTTACCAAACTTGGCATACATGTATGTCTTGATACGGGGGGTGTTATAGGTTATGTCGTCTAGGACTCAGAGTTGGGAGGTCACAGGTTCGAAAAAGTTACAGATTCGTGTTATTAGATTTTAATAAAACTTATTTGGTTTCTAATTTATTTAGGCTTTTCTATATGTAGAAAGATATGGGGCACGCCGGGTAACAGCTAGTATATATAAATATATTTGTCTGTTCGCTCTCTAGGTAGAAGACGAATGGTCCGATTTTGATGAAATTTGATACAAAAATCCGTCGTCCAATTTGAAAGGTCAAGTTCGTTAACCAGCAAAATCCGTCCACTGGAAGATGGCGTTTGGGGCGAAATTCGCGCAAAAAAAAATCGTAACGTTACGTTTTTGAGTTCATAAGCTTGTAACCACTCGTTTTATAGGCTTCTTGGGCTAGGAAAACGAATGAAACCATTTTCAAGGCGATAGCTTTAACCGTTTTCGAGAAAATTGGAAATATAGTTTTTGAATACCGTTTTTGGTTTTAGTACTTAGAATCATGGGATTCAGTTGAAACATTTTCTGCATGTTCTAATTTCATTAAAACTAATATGTTGAAATTTGTGTTACGTTTGGAGTTAAGGCAGGGTTAGAATAAAATATTTTATTAACAGGCATAAAAAGTTTTGGTAACTTTGTACACCTTCCTTAATATCTCGAAAAAGGTTGAGAATCTTGGTAATCGGAAGAATACCATTAGAAAGCTTACTAAATGCTCTACAAAAAAGGTTCTGATGAAAGTTTTGATTAGACAATGTCAATCGGAGAAATAAGTGCTTAAAACATTAAAGTAATTGATTTCGCTTATTCGAACTGTTCTTTTTGTCTGTTTTTATTCCTTGTTATTTTTTAACTGCTTATAGTTGGATAATGTATTTGATAATAAATCAGGTTAAGAAAAATAAGAAAAACAATTTAATCTTAGAGATATGGATTTCCAAGATATAGCTTTTCAACTGCCTAGCGGGGGGTCCTTCCTAGGGCGGGTTGGCCTATCCAGGTAAGATCGTAAATAAGACCTTTCTTGAAAGTAAGTATTAATTATTTGTTAAAGATGGAACTGTCAACTTTTGGTCCTCTAAACAACCAAACATTTTAAGTATCTTGTTTTACTAGCAAATTCGTTTTACTGTTATAATCAGCTGTAAATATGTGCGGCATGAAATACATGAAATAAAGTTCAATTCTGTCGTGGGTTAAATATAACTGCTATCATGATTACCACAGCCACTCCTAACTTATTACCTAACTTATTACTTATTACGTTTCTTAGCTTATTTTACTACAATACTAATTTTACTGATAAATGCAATTTAAAACTAGAAACAACCAATTAAAAAGTGAGATAAAGAAAGAGAAAACCCATCTTAAAACAGAAAAACAAACACTTTTTAAGTTTTATGCGCTTATATCTCTCATTGACGTTGTCCCATCGAATATTGCTTCAGAACCTTTTTTGTAGAGAATTTAGCAAGCATTCAAATGGTCACTTTCCACTTACCACGATTTCCCAACCGTTATCGAGATATTTACGAAAAATGTATGGAGATCCGAAAACTTTTCATGTCTATTAATAAAATAACTTTTTTCGCATATTTCCTTTTGCGCGAATTTCACCCCAAACACTATCTTCTAGTGGGCGGATTCTGCTTGTTAACGAACTTGACCTTACAAATTAGAGGACAGATTTTTATACCCAATTTCGTCAAAATCGGACCATTTTTGACCTTGCTAGAGAGCGAACGGACAAGCATATATAAAAATATATACATACAAACACACACACACACACACATATATATATATATATATATATATATATATATATATATACAAATTTTAGCCACCTATATTTTCGTGATCTATAGGGTCTGAAACGTGAAATTTCTAGTCGGCACATCTCATAAGCGGGTTCTCCCTATGGAGATAGGGAGTAACCGCGCTAAATGATTCTGTTGTAATGTTCGGTGGGGCGATGTCAATCGAAGAGATAAGTGCTTAAAACTTCAAAGTTGTTCGTTTTATTCTTTTCAACGTGTATTTTCTCAGTTTACCTAATTTTTTAATTGATTGTTGTATTTTTTTTTTATTTTTTTATTTTTTTTTTTACTCAATGACGGAAACAAGCACGGTTACCTCCACATGGTGTTTTCTGGGTAAGTCCGTGCAATAATAAGCTGTAGAAAATTATGCAGTAGCGTTAATTTTGATCATACTTTATTTAACGCAATATAAAAACTACTTATCAGCCGTGGTAAAGCACGGGTAGTCAGCTAGTAAAATATAAAAATACAAATAAAATTTTATTCGCAAATTTTCCTGCGAATACAAATAAATTCATAGAAAAAATTGTAAATAATCACAAAAAATTTGAATATTCACAAATAATCAAGTGATTCCAACAAAAAAAATTCACATTAAAATATATGAACAAATTTATTCACAAAAAAATTATGAATTTATTCGAATTAACGATCAGATGATATTACATTTTTTTTTTCTTTTTCATGGCGCTTAACGTCTAGGTTATTAGCGCCTAGATTCGTAGATAAGTAATATCATCAATACGAATTATAAACAATACTATGCGAATGATATAATATACGAATCAATAAATTCATAATTTATTTGCGAATTATTTTGTGAAGAAATTTGTATTCACAAATTATAGTGTGAATAAATTTATATTCATATATTTTAATGTGAATTTTTTTGGAATCATTTGATTATTTGTGAATATTCACATTTTTTGTGATTATTTAGTATTTTTTATTTGTATTCGCAGGAAAATTTGCGAATAAAATTTTATTTTTATTTTAATATTTAATATACGTGAATACAAATAAATTCGTATTCACACTCATGAATACGAATTTATTTATATTCGTATTTACAAATATAAGAAGTACGAATAAATTTGTATTTTTAGTTATAAATAAAATTTTGCCCATCTCTGTTTGAGAGAAAGAATTCTCTTGCTGGAGTCTTTACTCACCAAAGGAAGCAGCTACTCAGAGAATTTGTTGAATCTGACATTCCATCCGCCATTCAAATAAAATAATAATTGTTGAATACTCGATAAAGAGACTTGAAGGGACAACTTTGTTTGAAATTAGGTATTCTTGCCTAACAACCGGTTGTAAATTGTGTTTTAGGAAACGAAAGGCTTCGCTGTTTAAAGTTCTAAATCAGCCGTTTCGGGATTTAATATCTTATTTAGTTCTATATTATGTATCTATATTGACCTGAGGAGAATTGGTAGTTACGGATAATAATATTTTCCACTATTTTTCAAAATTACAGAAAATATGTTTAATCATTTTTCTATGTTTTCGTTATGTATATTCTATTATACATCCGATAATTATTTGACGAGGATGGAGATGATTTTACAATGTTCATAAAACACAGGAGGATTGACGTATTGCTTGTATGCTGATGCCCTGATCTCAGGGCAGCCACATCTCAGTGCCGGGCCCAGGACCAGATCACGGGCCCCCACTTCTCAGAGCCAAACTGAAAATTCTAGTCTCTTTGCTATGAAAATTATTTTCATCTTGAGTTTTGAGAGAAATGAGAACAAAAGCCTACAATCGGTGCAGCAAAGGTCACTTTCGGCACTTATCGTTTTATTACGACTCCTAATGAAATATACTATTCTGGGACTGCACTTGTCGTTTTATTACGACTCCTAATGAAATATACTATTCTGGGACTGCACTTGTCGTTTTATTACGACTCCTAATGAAATATACTATTCTGGGACTGCACTTGTCGTTTTATTACGACTCCTAATGAAATATACTATTCTGGGACTGCACTTGTCGTTTTATTACGACTCCTAATGAAATATACTATTCTGGGACTGCACTTGTCGTTTTATTACGACTCCTAATGAAATATACTATTCTGGGACTGCACTTGTTTTTGTCGTTTATGTACATTAAAACATATAGATCCAATTCAAATAAATACAGGCCACGCCCATCTATATTTCTAAACTCCATTCTGTTTACAAGCTCATAACCTATACATTCTTTCCCAATTAGCGAGGCGCCGTGGGGGCCCCCCCCCCCCGGCTGTACCCGGCTGCCCCCCCCATGTGGCGGCCCGGGCCCGGGACAACAGTACCCGGCTGTCCCCCCCATGTGGCGGCCCTGCCTGATCTACACCAAATACACGGACATCATGGCAGGTAAACTACAGATACAGGTCACATTAAATAAATTACACAAGGATAGAAGTTTCGCTAGAGAAAATACGAGATACATAATCTTCTTTAAAAAAAATAAAAATCTGTGTGTTCACTTAACATTACATCATCATTGAAAAAACTGACTTACCTTCTTAACTATGAAACTAGACGAAAAACTAACATAGTTACTCCACCTGACAGGGCTTCTTACCTAATGGAAAACTAACATAGTTACTCCACCCGACAGGGCTTCTTACCTAATGGAAAACTAACATAGTTACTCCACCTGACAGGGCTTCTTACCTAATGGAAAACTAACATAGTTACTCCACCTGACAGGGCTTCTTACCTAATGGAAAACTAACATAGTTACTCCACCTGACAGGGCTTCTTACCTAATGGAAAACTAACATAGTTACTCCACCCGACAGGGCTTCTTACCTACTGGAAAACTAACATAGTTACTCCACCTGACAGGGCTTCTTACCTAATGGAAAACAGAGTTGGGCAAACGTTAGCGCGCGCTAAAAGCTGATACCTCTCCGCTAATTTTGCGAAACTGTAGAAAGCCAGCGCTAATAATTAGCGGTTAGCGGCGGCAGTGCGCTAACCGCTAATCTATTTATGAAATATCGTAATTGCTAATAGCTTTAGCTATAGTTACAACATTTTGTACAGTTACAAAATGTTGTAACAATAGCTTCAGCTATTAGCAATTACGATATTTCATAAATAGATTAGCGGTTAGCGCACTGCCGCCGCTAACCACTAATTATTAGCGTTGGCTTTCTACAGTTTCGCTAAATTAGCGGAGAGGTATCAGCTTTTAGCGTGCGCTAACGTTTGCCCAACTCTGATGGAAAAGTCATAGTTCTTTGTTAAGAATGCTTAGTAATAAAACAATCGGAGTGCCTTTCTAGGCTCGGCTATTGCTCTCTTACACTCAGAATTCCACCAGTGAACAGGGTGTTTTTTGTAAGTGGTAGTTGTTTTGGTCATTGATGCATCTGCTGCCAAAGTAATTAGTTCTGAGAATTTATCAAAGGATTAGATTTACTTATTATTAAGGGACTAGATTTAGTACTTATTATTAAGTGACTAGATTTACTTATTAATCAGTGACTAGGTTTACTTATTATTAAGTGACTAGATTTAGTACTTATTATTAAGTGATTAGATTTACTTATTATTAAGGAACTAGATTTAGTACTTTTTATTAAGTGACTAAATTTACTTATTATTAAGTGACTAGATTTACTTATTATTAAGGAACTAGATTTAGTACTTATTATTAAGTGACTAAATTTCCTTATTATTAAGTGACTAGATTTACTTATTATTAAGTAACTAGATTTAGTACTTATTATTAAGTGACTAAATTTACTTATTATTAAGTGACTAGATTTACTTATTATTAAAGAACTAGAATTAGTACTTATTATTAAGTGACTAAATTTACTTATTATTAAGTGATTAGATTTACTTATTATTAAGGAACTAGATTTAGTGCTTATTATTAAGTGACTAAATTTACTTATTATTAAGTGACTAGATTTACTTATTATTAAGTAACTAGATTTACTCATACAATTTCATCTGAACTATTTTCTTATGAAATGTAGTTAAGTAAATTATGGGTTGAATATATTGGGCTATCAAAAAAGTAAGTGATGAATAATAATGTTATAATTCGTGATATAAATTATAACTCTTTAGAATCCAATTATGTACAAAAATGTTCGATGAATTCCATAAATCTTGTCATGATTAGACTATCACCAACGTTTGGGCTACTTGACAAAAACTTGAATAATAATACATTTATTAAAGCTACATGACTAAATAAATATAATTTAAAGAGAGTGACTTGTTCCAATAATGAAACTTTCTTCGTAGAGCCTTAGAAGTAATAAAAGGCTAAGTAATACAGCCTTGACCGAAGATTATGTTATATCCCCTTTCTACTTTGTAAACATTTCAAATTGGAATTCCAGGGGGAGTAAATAATTGAAATTCCTTATCTGTAAAATTCCTTATCTGTAAGATCCATTTTCTTCAAACTTTAACTACTGATTCTAGATTATTAATCTTCTTTTTAATAATTTCATAAAATTTAATAAACATTCACTATTATTTGGATTCCTGTGACTACATATTAAAACATGGCTATAAATAGGCTAAAATTACAGTTAAGGATTATATTATTATTATTGCCAACTGCACAAACCGTATGATATTCAAAAACTGCTAGCAGAGGACAGCTCACATATAAGAACAATACTACTATATTATCAAAACATACATCTCATCAAATTTGCAGTATAATCTAATAACAAAATAATATCTGTAATCTTGTGTTTCTAAATCACTAATAAAACAATTTCTAAATCACTAAATTATAATCTTAAAACACTAAATTACCTCAAACAACTTTTTATTTGGCCATTTATTTAGTTATTGGTTGATTATGAGCAAATCGGACATTAGTGGGCTCTAAATCAACAAATAATTAATACATTTTTTTTTCATCTGACACGCTTAGGAGTATTAATAATATTTCCTTTGTATATTTTCATTCCATTGAATATTTTTTGTTCAAGGAAATCAATTTTTCTCATTTTTCCAATTTTTATTTAATATGACTAGCTGACTAACCGTGCTTCACCACGGCCGATAAGTAGGTAAATAAGGCGTTAAATAAGGTATGATCAAGAGTAAACACCATGTGTAGGTAACCTTGCTTGATTCCGTTGGGGAGTAAAAACCACTTAAAAAGTTAGGTAAACAGAGACAAATACACGTTGAAAAGAATAAAACTATCAACTTTGAAATTTTAAGCACTTATCTCTTCGATTGACATCGCCCCACCGAACATTACAACAGAATCTTTTTTGTAGAGAATTTAGTAACCTTTCGAATAGCCGCCTTTCACTTACTCTGATTTCCCAACCGTTTTCGAGATATTTTAGAAAATATACTGACATCCGAAAACTTTGTAATACAAAGTTTGTATCTAGGCGGTGGGTAGTGCGCCAGGCCAAGTTCCGGCCTAAGAATACTGTGTGTATATTACAGGAGGTCTTAGAGCTGATTTTTACTCTCTCATAACTTTCAACCAGGTAAAGGTAAAGTTATGAAATTTTACACAGGTATTATACTACTAGATGTGAGTAAAACTGGAAATTTTCATAATTCTACATCGAATAGTTTCTGAGATATAAGCGATCGAAAATCGGGATTTATAGGACTCACTCACTCACTCACTGACTCATCAAAATTATTAGGCACTTCCCATGATGCTAGAGACTTGAAATTGTGCATGAAGATAGATATGAAGACGTCATTAAAGGAAAAAATCGAAAAATCGCGAAAAGTTGTGTTTGACTCCGCTTCCGGGACGGGGGCGTGCCAGTTTTGTACTTCCTTCGGAAACCCATCATTCCGTCCGAAACCCATGATGTGGGGTATCAAATGAATTGTCTCGGTATGAAGAACCTATATTTGGTGTTTTAAAAAACAATTAGACGCATATAGGCTCGGTAAAAATCTTATACCAGCTGTCTGTCTGTATCTTTGTTCCTCTTACAAATCCGTACTGATTGACCGATTTTGACCAAACTTGGGACACAGATGGGTCTTGATACGGGGAGAAGCATAGGCTAGGTTAAATGGTCTATCAGCTGTCTGTCTGTCTGTTTGTTCTATATACAAATACGCACCGTTTGACTGATTTTGGCAAAATTTGACACACATGTCGGTCTATATCCGGGTAGTGTCATAGGCTAGTCAAAATCTTCTATCAGCTGTCTGTCTGCATGTTTGTTCCTTACATAAATTCACACCATTTGACCGATTTTGACCAAACTTGGCACACAGGTAGGCCTTGGTCCGGGGAATGCAATAGGCTAGGTAAAAAAGGTCTTTCAGCTGTCTGTCTGTATGTTTGCTCCATTTACAAATTCACACCGTTTGGCCTATTTTGACCAAACTTGGTACGCAGGTAGGTCTTAATACGGGAGTGTCATATTACCTATGATGTTTTCTACTTTTTGTTCCATCGAAATGCCATCAATCCTTCTGAAGCCCATCATGTGGGGTATCAAATGAATCGTCTTGGTAAGGAGAACCTATATTTCATGTTTCAAAAAAAATTTCAACGCATCTTAACAAAAACAGTTGTGACTTCTTTCTTAAATGTAGTAAATAAAGTAGTAGGGGTTCACTGCATATACGTACTTCAAAGCAGATAATAAGTTTTTCAAATCGAGCCATCTAAATTACAAAGTTTAGGATCACAAACCCAAAATGTATCGTCTTTGTTCTTATATTTTTCTTGAAGGCCTTCTGCACTTTCCCTATTGTGATCTTTATCCTCGGGATAAGGTTCCTGTGTTTTACAGTGTAATAGTTTAGTTAAGAGAGCAATCAATTTGTCCTCTAGAGTAATGTCATCTGGAAGAGCTTCTAACTTTTCTAGTCTAGTGATTAGATGTATGAAGGTTGATTATTGGTATCAAATATCAAGCAGTAAGGAGAACCTTATGCAGAATCCAAAGACCCTGGTTTTATATGAAGTACAAAAGCCAGTAGGTATGCGGCAACTAAATTTTATTTAATACTTAGAAAAAAGTAATGAGATAGTATTTTCGCGATTTTTTTCCCTCAGCCCTCTAATGGATTACAGATTCAATACTTACAGAAAAACTTCTACATTTAGTAAGCATTAAATCTATGAAAATGAAGCGGAGGTTTATTAGGGAATAAATTGAATGATTGGCTCCCTTTTGTGAAAAAAATGTGGAATGTATTTTTTTTACTTTCAAATACCTTGTGCGAAGAAATTATTCATTTTTTAATGTCCAAACTGTGGGTATCCTTTGTCCATTCCAGAAGCAATAAATGTAACTGAATGAAACGATTGGAAACTTTTTTCATTTGAGAGATCTGTTACATTTCATGTTTTTCAATTTTTCATTGGTTTATGTTTTACATGATGCATTCGGCACCCAGTTTTGACTATAAATTTTGTGCGGAGAATTCAAAAAGATTTCAGGGTAGTTGAATAATTGTAATCCAGAATTTGCACATAATTTGAAATGTTTTCGAATAAAATTTGAAATAAAAATAAAAATTGTGCAAAACATTGCGGGAGGAAAAATGTTAATCCTGAGTTCGGCCGCATTTTGTAGACATTCAACGCCTCATTCACACGGAAGGAATACTTTACAGTCCCAAATCGCATACTTGGTTTCATATTAATCCTTATGCCGAGTGAAGATCACACAATCATTATCAGTCCCAATTCGCATACTTGGTTTCATATTAATCCTTATGCCGAGTGAAGATCACACAATCATTATCAGTCCCAATTCGCATACTTGGTTTCATATTAATCCTTATGCCGAGTGAAGATCACACAATCATTATCAGTCCCAATTCGCATACTTGGTTGCATATTAATCCTTATGCCGAGTGAAGATCACACAATCATTATCAGTCCCAATTCGCATACTTGGTTTCATATTAATCCTTATGCCGAGTGAAGATCACACAATCATTATCAGTTCCAAGATAACATATGTTGCAGAATTCAGGACGAATATCTTTTTCAGCCAATCCTGATTTACAGGATTGATTCAACATATTTTTAATCCCCCACACGATTTAAATACGACCGACCTATTGCATTGGCAGACGTTCCGCTAGCACTTAGATTCATGGTTCCTGATGGACTGCTGTCCTGCACATAGCAGCAGTGCTGTTAGACAGTGGATGGATCTACTACCGAAGTTCATAAAGGTCCAATTGCAAATTCAGCAAATTTTCAAATATATTAGCAAATATTTTAATGCCAACAACATCATGTAAAAGATAAATCAATGAAAATTTGTTAAACACAAAATGTAACAGATCTCCCAAATGAAAAACTTTTCCAATCATTTCTTACAGTTACCCACCAACCAATTAAAACGTGACATAAACAAAGAGAAAAACCCTTTCAAAACAACAAACACTTTTTAAGTTTTAAGCGCTTATATCTCTGATTGACGTTGCCCCATCGAAAATTGCTTCTGGTCCTTTTTTGTAGAGAATTTAGTAAGCATTCGAATGGTCACCTTCCACTTAGCACGATTTCCCAACTGTAATCGAGATATTTACAAAAAATGTATGAAGATCTGAAAGCTTTTCATGTCTCTTAATAAAATATTTTTTTTCGCATACTTCCTTAACTCCAAATTTTTGTACCGAATTTCGTTAAAATCGGACCATTTTTGAGCTTGCTAGAGCGCGAACAGACAAGCATATATATAAATATATACATATATATATATATATATATATATATATATATATATATATATATATACTGGGTGCTTCAAAAAAATTTATACACACTTTAAACTATCGTAGTTTTCCCACTCTACAAGGCTAATGTTATATTTCTTCGCCAGGTGGCAGCATAATCGTCCCTCTATGTTATATTGTCAGTTGGAAGTTGTAATATCAACATGGCGGACGTACGTTTGAGTTTGAAGAACGTTAGCAGGTTATTAAGTGGTACTGGAAGTTTGAGAATGTAAATGAAGTTCAAAGACAGAGGAGAAGGGAGTATGATACAGAACCACCTTCAAGATTAACAATTACACGCAGAACGACACAAATTCGAAGTTCATGGAACAGTGTGTGATGTGCATAAAGGTCATTCAGGTCGACCTCGAACAGCTACAAGTGATGAGTCATCAACGGCAGTCTTGGAACTGTTTCAACGCTCTCCTTACAAATCTACAAGGCAAGGGGCACGTGAAAGCGATGTAAGTGCTAGCAGCGTGCTACGCATTCTGAAGAGACGCAAGTATCGTGTTTACATTCCAAGGCTGGTGCAACAGCTAAGTGACGACGATCCAGATCGAAGGTTGCAATTTTGTGAATGGGTTCAGGAGATGGTTATACGTGAACCGGGATTTATGGGTAGCATCATTTGGTCGGATGAAGCCCAATTCAAACTTAATGGAACTGTTAATAGGCACAATTGTGTTTACTGGGGCGAAGAAAATCCTGACATTACAATTGAAAAAGCTGTAAATTTGCCTGGTGTAAATGTGTGGTGCGGTTTGTCTTCAAGGGGACTCATTGGACCTTTTCGATTTGAAGGCACTGTAACTGGTATTAATTACCTAACAATGCTTGCTGATTCCATATTTCCTGCCATTCGTGCATTATACGGTAATGATATGTTTTATTTTCAACAAGATGGTGCCCTGCCGCACTATCACAGGGACGTACGAGCTTACCTGGATCAAAATTTGCCGGGCCAGTGGATAGGACGCAGGGGGCCAATCGAGTTTCCAGCACTCGATATATATATATATATATATATATATATATATATATATATATATATATATATAAATATATATACAAATTTGGGGCACCTATATTTTCGTGATCTATAGGGTCTGAAAGGTGAAAGTTTCTAGTCGGCACTTGGATTGCGTCATGAGGTCAACCTCATAAGCGGGTTCTCCCTATGGAGATAGGGAGTAACCGCGCTAAAATAAATATGAATAGTTATGGTATTTTATATTACTAATGAAAAGCTGTCTCAATTATTAATAGTTAATTTAATTTGTTCCGGGGTGAGACCCGACTTCAGAGTTTCATTAAAATGTAAAAATAATAATAAACCCTCATTCGTAATAGATAAATTTAGTTTGTTTTTACAAAACACCCTATAACACCCATCTTACACCAATCTCTATGCTATATCTTGCACCAATCTGCAATTGGTGGAATGCTTTCTCTTATACCCATCTACGATTAGTGGAAATCTTTCTCTTACACCAATCTACAATTGGTGGAAAGCTTTCTCTTACACCAATCTACAATTGGTGGAAAGCTTTCTCTTACACCAATCAACATTTGGTGGAAAGCTTTCTCTTACACCAATTACAATTGGTGGAAATCTTTCTCTTACACCCATCTACAATTGGTAGAAAGCTTTCTCTTACACCCATCTACAATTGGGGGAATGTTTTCTTGTACACCAATCTACAATTGGTGGAAAGCTTACTCTTACACCCATCTACAATTGGTGGAAAGCTTTGTATAACACCGATCTACATCTGCTGGAAAGCTTACTCTTACACCCATCTACAATTGGTGGAAAGCTTTCTCTTACACCCATCTACAATTGGTGGAAAGCTTACTCTTTCACCCATCTACAATTGGTGGAAAGCTTTGTATAACACCGATCTACATCTGCTGGAAAGCCTTCTCGTACACCCATCTACAATTGGTGGAAAGCTTTCTCTTACACCCATCTACAATTGGTGGAAAGCTTACTCTTACACCCATCTACAATTGGTGGAAAGCTTACTCTTACACCCATCTACAATTGGTGGAAAGCTTTGTATAACACCGATCTACATCTGCTGGAAAGCTTTCTCTTACACCCATCTACAATTGGTGGAAAGCTTTCTCTTACACCCATCTACAATTGGTGGAAAGCTTACTCTTTCACCCATCTACAATTGGTGGAAAGCTTTGTATAACACCGATCTACATCTGCTGGAAAGCCTTCTCGTACACCCATCTACAATTGGTGGAAAGCTTTCTCTTACACCCATCTACAATTGGTGGAAAGCTTACTCTTACACCCATCTACAATTGGTGGAAAGCTTTGTATAACACCGATCTACATCTGCTGGAAAGCTTTCTCGTACACCCATCTACAATTGGTGGAAAGCTTTCTCTTACACCAATCTACAATTGGTGGAAATCTTTGTATAAAACCGATCTACAATTGGTGGAAAGCTTACTCTTACACCCATCTACAATCGGTGGAAAGCTTTCTCTTACACCCATCTACAATTGGTGGAAAGCTTTCTCTTACACCCATCTGCAATTGGTGGAAGTTTTGTCTTATACAATCTAACTAAAATTTTGATCTTAAGAAGCATAATAGTCAGTTTTGTAAATCCCCCTTTCAAATGGACTAATTTCGTGGATTAACATATATATATATAAATTTTGCGTTGGGTCATTGTCGATATTTAAAGCAGAATTTTGAAGCAGTGCCTGGTTGAATCGATCCATGCAAAAAGAGCTTCAGTCCATTTTTTTTCTAAATATGAGTTAGTGATGGATTCGTTGTCTCTGACGGTCACTACATATTTCTATGTTAAGAGGACTTTAGTCCAACACATTGTAGCCATAGAAACAAAATTTATTAACGGCATTGTAGCACATTCCTTTCGTTTATGCCAAGGTCTTCAGGCTCCAGTGTTCCCACCCAATCCTGCCTACCCAGGAGGTAAGGTCCCTATCAAGCAGAAAAAAATTGAAGACGTTAAGAAGTTGATGTCATACGTTTCAGAAGAGCACAAGAATTTTTATTATGAAATATTGGGTTAGCCAACAACTATAAACATAGATGAAGAAGTTCAAGACGATTAAGCATTACATTACTCATTGTATGAACTTTATATCATGCAAATATTTCTTACATATTGTACCATTGATAATAAACTGTTACTCAATATATCCTACAATGTGTTTTACATTATATTAGACCTTATATTTTGCAAGGAGGTACTCCTTAGGCTGTTTCATGCAAGAAGAGCTTCAGTCCAAGCAATATTATTATATTTTAATAATATAATGCATTTGTTAGTAATAACCAATGATTCATATATAACTTGTGTCAGTATGGGGTACTCAGACAACAAAAAAAAATAGCACAATAATAAAACAAATGAAGGGTGTAGACAGTTTTTTTCTCGTTTTCTCAAAACTACTGATTATGGACTGAAGCTCTTTTTGCATGGATCGATTCAGTTAAGGAAACGAACTATTTTCTTAGGATTGATTGTCTACAGTTCTTCCTGTAATTCGCTATTCTTTCATAGGTGTTCATATCTTGTGCGATCGGTCGCTCAAAATCTGTAATAAAGTTCGATGTTCAGTATATTGGTGCTATAGGACTGTTGTAAGCTGGAAATAGTCTTGGTGGGAATTCTTCATCTGCTGGCAGCTTCCTGATCAGCGGCGCCGTTGGTTGTGACAGATCCGTAGACATTTTCCTCAGAACTAGAAACAGTGAGTAAACGCAGAACCATAAGTACACAAGTAAACCTATAACAAAACAAATAAAGGCAGCATTAATAAAAATATAATTCCTGCTTACGAATATT